>JAQFZC010000579.1:0-46254 GCA_034695205.1 Dicyrtoma fusca
TCAAGCACCTTCTCTGCAATACGTCGAACAACTGAACTAACTGTGATAGGACGCCAGTTCTTGGACTCACTGACATCACCAGCTTTGTAAATTAAAATGGTCTTAGCTTCACGCATAAACGTAGGGACATAGTTGAACTTCAACATATAACTAATCATGTTCGAAATGATCATTTTAGAACTTTTTAGAGTTGATTTTACCCATCTTATTAGAATGCCATCAGGACCAGGAGACGTGTCAATATTCATTCTCTTAATTTGTAGTTTCACTTGCTCTGCTGAAATCCTGGGGTAATAGTCGGCGTCGATTTTGTTTTGATCTTCGGCTGTCACTTTTGCATTACACGCCCCAACCGCATCATTTGGTACACTCCAACGAGTCGCAAAATCCCTCTCCAGATCTTGTAAAGCAATACTGCACGTTTTGTCTGACGTGTTCATAATAAATCTAATTTGGCGTCAAATGTAAGATAGATCTACTAGATTTCAAGTAATATTAAAATCGCTTTGTGTATATTTTATTTTAACACATGTATTTTAAATATAAGTTGTAAACATATTTATCTTTACACTCCTATCGAGTCTTAATTATAGATATAAATTGAATAAAAGCGTAACAAAATCATTGGCAATAATGTGCTAACTACAATTTACACCTTTTTCAATCATTTATCGCAGAAATTAAATGCTCATAGAACTAGGTTTGTAAACTTAACTAACACAGTACTAAAAACGATTGTCGACATCTCCTGAAAAAAAAGTTATTCCGACTCGAATCAAATGATTAACCATTTACAAGTAAACAAAATCTTCATAGATACTTAAAATACGAAAACTAAATAGATATTTCTTGGATCGGCTGCCAAGAAAAATGCTGCTGTGCTTAAGTCGTTTTTATTCTGTTGAGCATATCTTTTGATTCGTTCATGTGGCTGCTGATTTTTGTGATGATGTATCAATATAAAATAATGTGTAAAACTATTATAAATTTTCTTCAAGTTTAACAAGCTTAGCACTAATTTTCCATAATTGTTGAGCATCTTCATCCCTGAAACGAGGCAAATCTCCTGGTACAAGATAATCGTCCGGAAATATTTTTGTATTTTTGCCACTTTCCCAAAGTTTGCACCGCCGATACATCTCTCCAGTCTGACGGGAACATTCCTTAGCTAGTCCACAGTACACAATTGTTTGGGCAGCCTAAAATCAATAGTAACGAATTAAAACATATTACACTGAATGCAGAAACGAATATATCAATAGTTATACATATAAATTTAATTCAATGAAGTTTGAGTACCTTGTTAGGTGAAAGAAAGAACCAGTGTTTTGTAAAACTTAGTTTAGCTAGAATAGGTGACTGGTTTAGACTGCCATCAATGTCCGTCGCTGTGATTCCTGGACACAAGCAGTATGTCTTTATGTTCGTTCCCTTTAATCTTTTCGCTAGTTCGTAGCTGAATAGGGCATTAGCATATTTGGAGTTGGCATACGCAGCGACAGGCACACAAGGATTTGGAGGTGCTTCATTCCTTATTATCATGGGATCGTCAAAATTGAAATTAGTATGACCTACTTTAAGTGTCAGGGAAGACACTGTCACGACTCTGTAAGAAATCAATAAGAGAATCATGTAGAAAACAAGGCGCACACATACATACAACAATAAGTATCATCAAAATCCATTAGGGTACATTTTTTGGAGCACATGCGGATCGGATCGGATTTCGGTACGCGAAAATTCTTTTATTAAAAATATAAGTTGAATAAAAGGACGAAATTGAAATGAAATATTGCCATAAATTTATGTCTGGACAGGAATTCAGTGTACAAAGCAAACACGAGTAATCCATCCAACCGATGAGTCAGCACGTCTCTTTTAGAGATTTACTCTGCTTAAGTAAGTACTTCACAAGTATTTTTCAGTGTGTCGCCTTTTATATATACGTAAATCGCATCGCCTTTTCCCTCTTCACAAACTACATCGAGTAAAACTTTTGTAAAGGAATTGTTGAAGAAACTTTGAGAGAGAAAAAAACCCGAAAATCTAAAACCTTTCAAGCTGTACCACACATATTTTATCCAACTACATAGTTGTTACACGGAAACGGACTCTGAAGTGACCAATCTTTCACAAATTATTTGCTTAATATTAATGCAAAAGCATGTAATTACCTACGAAAACTTTGAAAGGTAAATATTGAATCAATTGAATACAAATTTTGAAAGACACAAATCGATTTGTTTGTACAATAAAAATAAAAAATCCTTGCCTTGCGGAATCAGCTTTTCGAAGGAAGGGTAGCAACAACTGCGTAAGGAGAAAATGTCCTAAATGATTAACACCGAAATTAATTTCGAATCCGTCTTCAGTTTTTAAATTCTTTTCTTCAGGTATGAGCACCCCACCGTTATTCACGAGAATGTCTATGTGATCGAATTTCTTCCCAAATGTTGACGCAAAATTTTGAACTGATTTTATAGAGGCTAGATCAAGGTGCATCGGGACCTATTACAGACAAAAATAGTTCATTCGATTACATTCTCCTCTTCAAAAAATGTTAAATAACAAAGCATTCAAATGTGTAATATATTACTCCGTATAACTATTCATAAAATATGAATTTACCAAAGTTCCTAGAAAGGTTTGATTACGAATATCCACGATAGCTTTTTTGACCGAATCCATATTTCGACATGCCATGATGACAGTGGCTCTTCGCTTAGCCATCTCGACAGCAACTTCCTTCCCAATTCCTGCATTGCTTCCAGTGATCACAACTATTTTCCCTTGAACATCCTCTTCTTCAAAAGTAGTTTCATACTTTTTCAAATAATCTCGTATTTTTCTTCGTGGGATCCGAGTGAGTTTCCTGGCTATGGCGAGTCCAAAATAAAAAAGTACTTTGATCCATTTGGACAAGAAGTTGACAGCCCAGTCGGACCAACTTTCAGTCTCTCCGCTTCCCGCCATAAAGTTTTGAATGTTTTTCTAATTTAGAATGTGTAATTTATAATTTATGGTTCACAACCTAACTCTAACTAGTTGATTGTTTTAAATTGGTAGCACATTTAATAAGATACTAAAAATTAACTTTTATGCAATAATTTTAAAAGTAGCGGAGAAATACAGTACGATGCGTGATTTCACGTGCTATAATTATTTCTGTGTGAACTTATTAGAATGATGAAGATGATGAATGATGGGAATATTGTGCTCTCAATGCCCTGATTTACAGATAATAGTTTTTTACTTTCTATTTCTACTTCGATCACAATTTAATTGAACTCAAGTAGGTATGTAGTATTATGGAATGACACAATTTAGTTGACAGTTGGCAGTCAGATGAAGTTATCTATATTTTTTTGTCCTAGTCAGTTGGAGAGCACTGAAGTTGCTGGACGGCTACAGACTGGACTATTAAAGGTGCGAAGGCACTCACTCTGCTCAAGTTTGACTCTTACAAATACAAATACCTATAAAGGTAGCTGATATTCCCAAAGCCAAAGAAGAGATTGAAATAATTGAAAGTTGAAACAATCTCTCACGTATGCACAATTTGAATTTGTCCTTCAACCCAAGCAGTGGACCCCAACTCATGTCATTCGCTATATCCCTATACATTTACTATATCAAAGCCAAAACCAAAATCCAAAGGCCAGCAGCAAGGCCATAAAAGTCAGAACAGAAAGACAGCGTCAAACAATTTACCTTATTTCCATCGTACTTTTTATTCCAATGTACCTAAATACCTCAATTGTGTGTAGATACACTTATATTACGCCCTTATAAAAATTCAGATATGCTACACAGATGTGTACTAGTTTCCCCCATTTTTCTGCTGGCTCTGTGGTGGTGGTAATAGTGGTGTGGTCAGTGTACTATGGTATGGAATAAAGTTTTGTATAAAAATATTGATTTGGCATTTTCAAAAGATACAAATATATTATATGCATAGACATAGTATAATTAGCCCGATGCTGATCCAGATTTTGACAGTGGATATAAATGGATGGATTTGAATTAGTGATCGCAGTCCCTCGTAAAAATGAAATGATGCTGAAGTTGAAAATGAAAAAGAAAAAGAAATGATAAAAATATTAAATTATTTGTCAAGGATTTATTAGCGCTGCTTTATTACAACAGGATGAGAACGCGAACTGATATTATTTTTTTTTCTGTGGTAAATATACTTAACATGACTATAAATTATTACCTACTTGTATTTTGTATTTTTGTTTTTTTTTATCTATATAGGTACATAATTATATAATCTTGCACATAATTATGCACCTACGATTTAAGTATTACGTAATGTTTATCCCTGTACATGTAGGTATCTCCAATAATAATAATAATATTAATAATGATTTAAATTATTATTAGTATTATTATACTAGTGTACCTATACGTACAAATCATGTACAGATATAAATGGGCTATAAGCGCTATATAAATTGGCTATATATATATATATATATATATATATATATATAACTACATACTTGTATGTTGTATTTTAGTCTACAAGTCTACACGTACTGCATTTGATCTCTACTTAATTACTATTTATTTTTACGTTTATAACAATATAGTACCTATGTAATAATGACGTTTCCTTTCTTTAACTTTCGGTTTCGGGATAATGTCGGTAATATTGATGTTCATTTTGAATTTTTGATTTTTCTGTGTGAATAATATGTCCCATAATTATCGAATTTCGAATTTAATTCTTCGTCCCTTGACCCACCCCCCAAATTGACCCGACCCGACCGACACGACACACACGCTATGCGAAGCGACCCAACGATTAAAATGCGATCAGTTCCCCAATTCATAATACACTAAATAACTGTAAATATCTGTATAATATTTAAATTGTATGTAGTATATACTTGCTAGATTCGTAAATTATTGTTTTTTTTTCTTCTCTTGTTATATTATAAAGTTTAGGCTAGGGTACTAATACATTGTATGTTTTTTTTTTCTTGTAATAATAATATTGTATAATTATTCTGTAGTCATTATCAGTACGGTGTGTAGTCCAGTTGATCACATTTTAACATTTTTTTTTACGGTAAGTAGGTTGTAGTTTGCCTCCTTCCATTGTTTTTTGGTTGCATTCTATATTTTTTTTATGGTCACGACTTCGATTTCTAGTTCATTTCGTTTTTGATGAATTTATTTATTATATAATATTATAATATATCATTCTCTTTTTTCTTATTGGGCTCAATTTCAAAGGTAAATTAATTAATAATAATAATAATAATAATTGTAGTGTGTAAGTATAGATAATTAAATATATAGTCACTGCTACTACGCTTTAAAAAAATGTGTCCTCTTTAAATTTATAAGTAATAATAATAGAATCTATAGCTAACAAAAAAATAATCGATACAAGTTTCCTTTAAGTATTGTGGAATTTTGAATTTTAAAATAATAAAATGTAAGGAGATTAGTTTCACAAAACAACAATAATAATATACCTAATAGTAATAATGTAAGTTTTAACACCGTTTCTTTTGTAATAAATTATAGATGTCGGTCTGAAAAAAGGAAAAAAGAGTTAAAAGAAACTGGTACAATGTCATTGTCTAATTTCTTTCAATGAAGTTTTGAATCTGTAGGAATTTTAATTTTGACTGGAATTTGTATAACAGGGTGTTGAATTACTTGTTGTTTTTGCTTTAGTTTTTGTTTCGTGGAAAAGTTAATAATAATAATTTTGAGAAATTTTGATAGAAATTTGAATTTGGGATTGTTGGATGAGACCGAATGAGCTAATCAGATATTGGTAGTGATTACTGATAATATTGAAATTCAATTATAGGTAGATTATTATGAGAATAAAGATTTTACATTATCCGACATTTATTGGCCGACTGCAAAACACAATAACAGGAGAATTGTTATTATTTATGATACAACTATATCATGTATGTTTATATATGTTTAATATATATATATATTTATGGAATCTCATTTAATAATAATAATATAATAATATATTAATAATAATAATATAATTACTATGTGAAATTACAGAGGTTGATTTTTTTGATTTTGTTTTTGTTTTGCTATATGTATATGTACTTATGTAGTGTTTCTTTTTTTTTTAATTATCATGGCTGTATCTATTCATGAGTCGAGTGAACCATGGTCTCCGTTCATGTCCATATCTCACCTCATAATCTTCCATCATGGGCCTCGTGGAAGCTGCCGTGTCGATACGTCTCATCGTTGTGGACGTACTTCGAGGCCGGCCACTGGGTCCAAGAATGTTAAATGTATTCATAATTGCAACCACAATAATTGGCAATACACTCAATATTATTAGAAATACAGCAATTCCCATCACCCAGCCAGGGAATTCTAATTTATGCGTTTCTCCCTGAAATCACAAAGAACAAAATCAAATTCAAAATTAACATCACTTTTCATTCATTATATTCATCGTTTAATTTCATATTAAATTTGATCCGTTTTTCCACTAAAAGCTCTCACCGTCGCAGCATTCCAGGCTGAATATTGAGGATTATTCATGACCTTGTCAATGACGGAACCCACCAACAAACCAATTAACATTATAGGGCCAACAAATCGCCACGTTATCTGCCAATACAATCCAGGATAGTATCCTGTCATAGCTTCTATATCTTGTGAAAATCTGTAATTTTTAATTGAATTTGATTTAAAGCAGACTCTTTATTACAGTAGAAATACAACACGGTATAAAACTATATTTTCTGTGTACCTTTGGTGACCGTAAATATACATGACGCTGACGGTCTCGAGTAAAGCAATAATGACTAGTCCAGTAGTACTTGCGTATCCATCGAATAGAGTCAACCAATATTCTCCAGCACCAGTCACGAATATCAGTCCACCCAAAAATGACAACCCACACACAACACCTGTCAACACAGCAAACATATTTATTTAGTTAACGAAAAATTCGAATTAAATTTTTACACTTTTTTGAAACGCAATTGTAATGCTGACTCGTATGTTTGACTTTTTTGAAATTTTTTCCCAATGTTATGAGGTTATATTTGATGAGCCTCTAACCTGTCAGAATTTCTTTGCGTATATGACTGAAATACGGTGATCCAAATACTGTACTGACGACACCCTCCATGGTGCCAATTTGTGAGCCAATCCCCAGAGACAAGAGCATGAGGAAGAAGATAATGGACCAAAATGGTGAGTAGGGCAGCTCGACGATGGCTTGTGTAAAGACCACGAAAGCCAGTCCTGTGCCCTCAGCTGCATTGTTTAGCTCTTCCTCTAAACTGCAAGACTTAAAGTTTGTTCCAGTGATGTTCCGATTGTGGAAGAAACTGTCATACGCTGAGTCATTAATCTTGTCTACGCTGGGATACATTGTGGAATTGAACACTACCATCCCTTCTTTATTGCTACGATTCAAATAAAAATAAATTAGCATAGAACATATTGTAGGTATACTTAAAAATAATTAAACTTTTTTAAAAAAACAATTACTGTTCAATGCATCGCTTATGAATTGCAGTGGCTTTGAATCCAAGAACAGAGAAGATGACAGCGGATGCATAGATGGCTGTCAGCGCATTTGTAGCTGTAATGAAGTAGACATCTTTGACGCAATTATTTCTTGTTTTATTGTATGAGCCAAATGCAATCAAAGATCCAAATGCAAGTCCAAAAGAGTAGAAAACTTGAGTTGCTGCATCCAGCCACACAGAAGGTTTCAGAAGCATATGCATCTATCAGGGGGAAAAAATGTGGTTTCATTCAATTCAGTTCAATTAATTATTCATTCCTGTACAAGTTTCACGGGGAGAATTTAAATTAATAAAATGAATTCAATTCTCGAAAGTCATCATGCAATTCCCGGATTTGTAAACATGGATGTGGGCATCTACAATTACTAAGTTGTTTGTTTAGGCATTTCGAACTTTACCTTCGGTTTGTACATGTGCATCAATCCAGCTCCAGCACCTTCCAGTGTGATTCCACGAAAGAAGAAGATTGTGAGGACCACGTATGGGAACAAAGAAGTGAAGTAGACCACCTGAATAGAGATCAAACCGGATTTCAATTAGTCATCTCATCTTTCTAATCAGTCCTCCTCCACATAAAATTAAAATTAACGTCGTGTACAAACAAATACATAGAATTTTCTACTGCATTCCATAATTTGATTTGACATTTGAGTTCGAGAGTTGGCGGACATCCCATCCTTGGGATTATAATCAAATTAGAGTTTGACAGCGACAGAGAAATGAAATGAAATGGGAAATATTGGATTTTGTAGATTCTAAATTACTTTTGTATCCTCAACCTCAGGCATGAGATCTATTCAACCTTGGACCTTCCTATTATAATTTAATTTAGGCAAACCATAGAACTAGCAATGATCAAATCATCCCATGTTCTACCTAGAAGTATTGATTAAAATAAGAACAGCCTCTTAATCAGCAGCTACTAGTCGAATAACTCACTTTAGATTGCACATACATGGGCAATAACAAAAATGTAAAAGGCACGTTGTATTTCGTGTATTCAGAGCAAATTGAAATTAGTGTACATGCATTATTTACAATGGCTATGACTTTTCCATAACATTTTTTCGTGGCTTACAGCGCAAAATTTTAGCACTATAATTTGTAAGCACTGCGCACCATGAGTTTTGGTTTTGGTTTTGGTTTTAATAATATTCAGATCTCCGGGGGTACAGTACCAGTAATGTGGAATGCACGGTAGTGGTAGTTCATTGAATTATGAAAAATCAACTTTATTTTCTTTCACTCAATTGCATGTCGGGAAAATATTTTGTGAAGCTATTCGTCTTTTGTGAGCTGCATGTATGTACGTACAGTGTAATGTGTACTGGCATGAAAAAATTGAAAAGATCAAAATTTGAATATTGAATAAATTTCATAGATTTTTCGAGGTGGAATGGAAAGGAAAATGAAAAAGAAAGTTGAAAAGTTTGAAGGAGAAAAGAGTGACGCGTTAGAGACATGATTATAAGAAGTTTTCTTTTCGGGATAAGATTGTAGACTGTATAGGTTATGCAAAGGTGGTTGCATCCCATGCATGGGTGAAGAAGCACTGTGGCGTAAGTCCAGTTCCCATTTAAAAGCATTTTGACGTAAGTCCTGAAATCATCAGCTTTTTACCTATGTATATACATATGTCCTTTATTATATAAAGTGTAAATACCATTTTTTGAAAGGTGCAAAATCCAGTTGTACCATATTTGAAGCAGTGTTAAAGTGGTATTTTTACAGCTTTTATAAACACGTGGAAAAAAATTTGATCGTTGGGACTTCGTCAAAATGAAACTAAAGGAACCCTGGACTTGCGTCACAATGCTTTTAAAAGGAACTTCACAATGTTTCTTCACCCACGCTTTTTGTATAAGTACGTGTATGTAGGTCGGTTCAGATCTGCGGGTATATTTGCGACGTATAAAGTGTACAAAGGACTGTCTTTAGTTTGTGCAGAATAATGGATTTTTGGTTAGAATTTTGTTATTGTTATTTACTTTTCCAGAAGACTGAATTCCCCTCATGATGATAAAGTAGACGACGACCCAAGCCAGGAGAAGACAGAGAAGCATCCAGCCGTTGATGCCATTTGGATGTTCTATTGAGTCGGAGATGTTGAGTGCTTTCCGATACCAGAAATAAGCTGTCGCTGAAGATCCTTCACATTCGGGAACACTTGTGTTCAGTTGTTGTCCAGTTGTTGCATTTATCTCCAAGGGACACGACTCCCACGGTAATGGACTCTGTAATTCATAATTTAGCATCGTGAGTCGTAAAATAACAGAGTAAATACTACAGATATGCTTTACGAGCATATACACACAATGATTAATTTTGTTTACGAACCCAGGGAATAACGTTTAAAAAAGCTAAGTTACAATATTCCACTATAAACTATACACTGAACACCTGATAATACGAACCTAAGCTAACAAATGTACATACAAAGAATATTTTTTTAAAGTAATTTATTCTGCTCTTTTTTATAGCAGTAACAAATTATTTTTTAACGCATTAAAAATGGATCGATACTCAAGTTTTTAAGCAATTCAGAAATTTCTTACAATATCGCAAAATTATACAAGGTGAAGATTAAGGTACACAAGTTAAATTAAAAAGAATGCATAGAGGTTGAAAAATTAGACATCTTGTTTGTATACAGCTTCTGTCACGATTGCCTATACCTACATACATATATCTTTTTTTTGGTAAAATCATTTACAACTTGTATGCCAGAGAAAAGACCTTCTAAAGGGCATCCGTTTGTACCGAACGAATTTTAAAACTTGTCGTTTTTACGGCTTTCAAAATTTGTAAATCAATTATAATGTTTCGCTGTCAAATACTGGTTCGTGTTCGGAACGACTTAGCTCTGCTTACGTACTTGGGTAGAGAAAATTTTACTAATCGTATTAACTGGCTCGTGGCGTCATGGCAATTTCTAAAAATGATTTCTCTTCCTTCAGCCCTTTATTTATTTCATTTTATTTTTAGTCTTAAGCTTACACTGATGAATTACTTCCGCAATTCAAGGTTTTGATGCAGTTCTTAAAACTCTAGCCCCAGAACTTTTGTAAGCGTATAAGATGAAACAAGAGGGACAAGGATTGTAATTACTGACTAATTCTATTATTGTTTGAAAACGTAAGGTGGATTATATTGTCTGTTACCTGAAAGGAGTTGAAGAGGAAATAGAAGCACCAAGTAATGATGACGTTATAGTAAAGTCCCACAAGGAAGGCAACTATTGTGCTAGCAATTCCAATCCCTCCAATTGAGGGATGAATCATACTCCATGCGCGCATAGATCCTTGTCGTAACCTTTGACCGATTCCTAACTCGATGAGTAATAACGGTGCTCCCTCCAGAACTATCATTATTAAGAACGGTATCAAAAATGCCCCTGGAATAGTACACAAGAAAATCAATCATTTAATTACATTATTAAATTTGAAAACCATTTCTGGCTTAATTAACATTCAACTACCAACCAAGTCATGCTTACGATCTAGTCTCAACTTTTCTTTGTCTGTCCACAATGCCATTTCATACTCATTTTCACATTCATAGCCAAGCCACATAATCTTTGATACTTTTTACCACATTATGAATTTGTTTGAACTGATTTACAGGCAGTACCTACTATTATAAATTCTGCATGTCTGAAATAAAGAAAATAGTCGAACAGAGCTCTTTTAAATGATAGTTTTTTAAAAGATGCAAATAATACATTGTTTACATTTTTTTAAAAAAAGGATTGTGCAAAGTTTTCTGTTTACAGTCGTTGCGTCGTTTAAAGGATAAAAAATTTTTTTACATGCCTTTGACAAGTCCTCAAAACGTGCCCCAACTTTTATGCCCTTTAATTACTTTTTAACAAGCATTTTTCATGCAGTGAACACACTTTTACTTCCTATCACTGCGTCTTACTGATGCGTCCTTGACTCCACTAGCAACTTCAACAAGCATAAACTTCAACTTATCAATTAATAAAATACTAATTTATTCATTATTATGAGCTATACAGTCGTAGCCAAATGTAATCCAGTGGTTTTTACCGTAATCACGATTTAAAATTTTGGATAGGAACGAAATGATGGTCTAACTAGAGTAATAGTGTAGACCACTATTAGAAATGATTAGTTGTCGTTGACCGGATTCTATTACAGACGAGGGTACTGTTAGAAGGTTTCGGAATCTTTATCAATTTTTAAGTTTTTACCGGTTAATTTGTGAAATCCGCACTAAATCATCAATTTTAACATGTGTTTATTAGATTTTTCTATTCACTGTTTAGTATTTTAACCGGAACGGATTTGAAACCAGCTCGAACACGTTGGACGCTAATAACTGATAATCGTGATGGTTAATTATCTTTTTTTGTACGATTATTACTTATTACGTATTTCGGCTTTCGGCATTTCCTATAGGTTACACACGAGAGACGTAATTATGGGAAAGATTTCTTGGCTATCGCTCGTCATCGTTAATTGAGTTCGACACATGGAACTATACCTACCACAATACAAATATTACAACTAAACCAACGACCTACAGTCAAGTGTAGTATTTTAATGCGGTTATGACGTCGATGGTAAATACGATTGTACAAATTGTACTTAAAGAATAATTTTAAGGCTACTTACGAGTGCGATTAGTGGAGTTAAAAGTTAAGTTACTAATTAGCCATTATGTAAGGTTGCGAATGTGTAGTTGTATAGTTGATAGTTGTGTCGGGGGCAAGTTTATTTTTAGTAATTCATAATTTCAATGATGTCTCTCGCCAAGGTCCATTCTTTTTACCAATGACTTTAATAATGTTTTTAATTTTCGTTTATAGTTCTTTGGTTTGAAGTTGGACTTCCTGATCTAACCTACTGACTGACTGGTCGACCCAGCCACGCCACGGACCGACCCACAGACAACAGACCGAAACTCGCATAGTTGACAGTGAGCAGTAATTCAGCTAGAAGTTGGAAGTTGGAAGTGGAAATTGTTTAAGTTTGAAGTTAAGTAGAAAGTCAGCATGGGATTGGATTGCATTGATTAGACCAGTTAGGCGAGACAAGTGTCAGCCAGACCAGAACCAGACTGACCATGAGATAGAAAAAGTGAGTAAAAGACAAGTTAATTTGTGTTGAAGTTGATGGAAGTCAGGGTTTCTTTTGCATAAATCATATCTGTGGCTGCTCAGCAGAGACAAGTACAGTGAGTGGGAGTGGAGGAAGGAGTAATTAATAAAATAATTAAGTTGAGAATGACAGGAGTTGAGCGACCATGGAGTATTTTAATAAGTTGAGTCTACTTGGGCTTCCAGACAAACACCACCGAACCCATTGTCGCTGGTAATTACTAAATTATGCATCTTTTGTAATTTTTCTTTCTGTTTACTATTGTCATTATTATTATTATTTTTTCAAGTTGAATGTGAGCCAGTCTATAAATGAGTTCACTTCCAAGTTAATGCGCAAATAAATATTTGTGTGTAGATTGTAGATCCTGGGTGAAGAAGCATTGTGGCGTAAGTCCAGCGTCCCATTAATTAAGTCCCAACAATCGAATTTTTACCAATGTGTTAAGACACTTTTACTATTTTTTGGAAAAGTGCAAATAGCAGTTTTGTTATTTTGTTTTGTTGGGACGTACGTGCCACCGACATTAAGGGGACGGTGGACTTGCTTGAGAATACTTTTAAGCTGGAACTGGACTTATGCCACAATGCTTCTTCATACACGATATGCACATGTAATTATAATTATTACTTTAACACCTGCCCTATGTCTGTAACAAGTGGATCTCCAGTGCTCAAACTACCCCTCCAAATGAACGTCTTTCATCTTCAACACGTGCAGCGTTCTTTAGAATGAAGTCCATAGTACTAAAGTAGTTTAAAGTTAATGAATGTACTTACAACTGATGCGTGTGTGTTTCTCTGAGCAAACCACATTACATTAACATTAGCCTAATCTTTATTCGTGGTCAAAATCCAACATTTCCTGATCCCTAGTAAATATGAATGGACATGGACGATGGATTGTGAATGCGATGGACAAAACGTGTGTAAGTACTTCGGTATGTGCGTGTGAAATTATTGCTTTGTTGTCAAGTTTGGAATATTGGCCATATTTGTACGTGAATTATTCAAAATGAGACAATGAACGCATTTAAGTTCCCATTCATGTATTATATCGTAACTTGTGTATTTTATGAATTCATTAAATTATATTGCGCCACAAACACTCCTAATTATATGGTTTTACAATTAAGTAATGATGTTGTTTTCAAAATCCTCTATATTTTTTTTAAAAGTTCAGTTGGGAATTTGTACTTTTACGTATTGAAAAAAAGTGAAATGACTTGAATGAACTGAAAAGTCTTCCTAGTCCTAGTCACCTAGTCAGAGTCTGTATCATTGTCTAGACTCGAAGACTAGGATTTTTTGCATAGAATTTCCACCTGTCCAGATTGACAATGAAATCATAATTATTGTAAATTGTAATGGTCATAATAATAATTGTAATATGGTAATTTATTGCAGGTTAGCGCTGGTTGGTGCTCACATTTCCTGATCGTGTCTTACGTTAGGATTGGTCTGGTCATTTAGTTGCTGGTGCTGACTGCTCGTAAATTAGTGCGTGGTTAAATGCTGATGCTGGTGTTATGTTCCTGACTCCGTCTAATTGTACGTAATCTGCTACAGGTACTTACCATAAATTATAGTTTACTACTATCTTCGCTTATATGTATATTATGCTACTGGACTTGAATGTATAAGTACCCAACAACGGAGAAGTGTATGAATTAAACGGTGATCATACATATGCATTAAAAAGTGAGAGTATCATTTAATTTCAGGCTGATATCTGATTCTGGTGGGCTATACTTCCACTGATGATCTTATAGCAAATTATTGAACTAGGAGCTTGCTATATCCACGCTATATTAATAGGAAGTACATACAGAAGAATACGTAAGTGAGCTCATAATTATTACTATTGCTATTGTGTTGAACAAGAAATCATGGCTTTGTCGAATAGTTGTTGCTTCCTTTGCTTTTCTGATTTCTGACTAGAATCTGAAGAATCAAATCATAATATCTTGGCAAAATCCAGATCATACAAGTACGTCAGTAAAATAATATTAATTATCTCCCCGTTTGTGCTATAATCAACTAATGATTTACATACGAATGTATCTCCAGCTCCAGTAGACCTCGTTGTACTTGCAATCTTTAGTTCAAAGTTCATCTAGTTTTTGCGAGTTGAGAAAAAATTGCACGTACAAAAATCTAGTCAGTGTATTTCCTTTAGTATTCATGGCCCTGGACTTTTGTGCACATGGCTGATCTTTAAATCAATTCGACTTGTTCAATTAACTTACTTTTTAATGTAGATCGACAGAACAGCCGTTTACTTTTTAAATAATGGCAGAAAGACCGTAATTTTTAGGTCATTCTTTAGATTTCGAATGTAGTAAAAACTAAAAGGAAGTCATTGTCACGTTTGATGGTTGTTGTATATGTTGAAAAGTGTTTCACATTTGGATCAAATTATTATTTTATTGTGTCTGCTATCTATTACATCTATCATTATTTATCTTATTGTAGAATTACACGGAATCTCTGTATCAGTTTGGATGATTTGGACTCAGATGAGAGGAGAAGACGAGGACGAGGACGGCTAAATTATTGAAAGCATAAAATAAAATATAATGGAAGTGAGAACGTTATGTTCTAACGTTTCCTCATGTTCCACACGCTCCTTCGTCTTGGTCTATTTCCCATGTTCAGTGATTCAACCTTTGTTCTGATTTCTTTTTTGAGTCTCGTTCTGATTTTCATGTTAAATATGCTAAATGCTAAACTTTTGATAGCTCCGGTGACTTGACTCTGATGTCATTCTCTCATTCTGTCGAGCTTTAAGGATTTCAGAGAAATATGGTGGAATTTGTAAAATGGGAAAAAGATAATAGAAATTTCAAAACTATCAACTTACTCACTTGTCAACAGTCAACGGAGTAAGTCCTTGTCGTTCTCGTTGGATGTAAATGTAAAAGCATATGTGTATATAGGGAAAGGGGACGGAATTAAAATCAAAGTATAGGTATATGTATATAAGCCAGCTGAGTAAGTTTTCATGGGGGGATGATGGTGTACAGATTTTGTGTATGTGCAGTGTCATTCCAGGGAAAAAGTTAATCTGGAACTGTGTGCTCTATATATTTCTATAATAGTTCTTGTTGTGGGTTCTGGATATAATTTATAGATAATAAGTGTCTGATTTGATTTGATGAAAATCAGTCATGTGAGGAATGGAATGGTTTGAAAATTTCGTTAAACGTAAAAACATTTGACGCTCTGTTGTGTCCTCGTGTTCGTCATCCTCACGAGTCCGTGTTGTTGATGTCGTTCTCGATAATATTTCATTTTCATACTCTTTACTTCCTCTTCACATAATTTCCAATATGTTTTCTCTCCTTTCCACTCTGTCCTTTCTACTTTCCTTCTACTTTCCTCATGGTCTTTGTCTCCGTCTAATTTATTCATACATAGTCCACAATTTATATCTCTACCCGCAACCGCATCATACCATTAACTATGCATCACCCTCCTTTACCCTCCATATTGTTTCATTTCCACTTTACTCCAACTTGTTGGCTGGGTGAGAGACGAGGCAAGTTGGAGGAGACAGGCAGGCAGGCAGGGAGGCTTTCCTGGCTGAGTATATATTATTTGCTCAGCTCTTTTCACAAAGGATTAGACATTTTTAT
The DNA here is from genome assembly GCA_034695205.1 of Dicyrtoma fusca. NCBI lineage: Eukaryota > Metazoa > Arthropoda > Collembola > Symphypleona > Dicyrtomidae > Dicyrtoma > Dicyrtoma fusca. The sequence goes on from JAQFZC010000579.1 coordinate 16,308, forward strand.
GTTTTACTTTAAGCTTAGACGCTCTCGTTTTCTTGAACAAAAAGCACGAAGTCAATTCCAGTAGGAAAGTACCTACGCCTACCTACCTACACTCCCCCAAAAGCAAACGCATTTAGTACGCATCAAGGACGGCTTAACTCATCAGGAACTGAGAAACCATGGAACGAATGCTGTACAAAAGTGTTTATTCTACAAATTAATTATAAATTAACTATTTTCAAGACGGTCAAAATCAGTAAGTAACACTTTCAAAAAGGTCAAAACTAGAAACTAAACTCTCGGAAAAGGTTTAAAACTGGAAATTAACATTTTCAAAAAGGTCAAAATTAGAAATCAACATTATCAAAAAGGTTTAAAACTGCAAATTAACACTTTCAAAAAGGTCAAAACTAGAAACTAAACTCTCGGAAAAGGTTTAAAACTGGAAATTAACATTTTCAAAAAGGTCGAAACTAGAAATCAACATGATCAAAAAGTTTTAAAACTGGAAATTAACACCTTCAAAAAGGTCGAAACTAGAAATCAACATTATCAAAAAGGTTTAAAACTGGAAATTAGCACCTTCAAAAAGGTCGAAACTAGAAATCAATATTATCAAAAAGGTTTAAAACGGGAAATTAGCACTTTCAAAGAGGTCAAAACTAGAAACTGAAGTTTTGGAAAAGGTTTACAACTGGAAATTACGCTTGTTAAAAAGATGTAAATCGAGATATGGTTCCGTGTCTATATATACCGTCCAAATGGGATTTAAATGCGTTTCAAATAAAAAATGCGTCCATTTTGAATGAGTTTTGGTAGAGTGTATCTGCCCACTGAGGAAGGGGAATGGATGGCTTTGCTTGGGCTGTAACTATAGTTAAGTAAGTGGGAGTTTGCAATTGGTTTTTTTCACTACATTTCATTACAGAAAAAGTCTGGAAAAGCAACAATGCATTGTTTTAGTCGACATTTAAAAGGTTTGTGTGTAAGTAGGTACGTATGTATCAGTAGAGCAGGTAGGTACTTAGGTATCTGCGGTGCGGTCGAAGTAGAAAGTTGCTGGTTAAACTGTTTATTTTACTGTATAGGGCATGCGGTGTAGGGTGAGGGTGTATGTATATTTAATGCTTTTCTTTGCGGAGAATCCGAATGTGAGAGCTCCATGTTTCATGCCATGCATCCTCCTGGCATGCATGCGATACAAAAATGATGCGATCACATTGAAAATATTTGCTTTACCACCAGCCAAGCAACTGAAGCAACCAGTACCAGTACACCAGTCTACCAGATATAGTTGACTATTTTATACAGATTTTAGTATTGCTGATATAGTTTCCTGTAGTTAGGTATTTGCGTTATATAAACTATAAACAGATAGGTACATCCCTCATTGAGTCCTGGCTATGCCCCTACTACCCATAAGGAATGATATACAGCTGATAAAAGGATGAGCATGTGTTAGGGACGTGATCAAAAAACTTTTAATAATATCACATGCAAACTGACGGCATGTGAAAACAGTGAAAATCCATGGAAAGAAATTTACGTAGGTCTCTCTTTTGTATAGTGTAATAAAGGTGTACCTACGTAAACTATTTTCACAATGTCGTAGACTAAAATGCCAAGCCAACCAAGGCTCTCTCTCTCTCCATCTCTTTCACGGTCTCCTCTCCTTCCTTTCTTTTCTTTTCTGGTCAGCTCACGCTAAGCTTCCAGGAAAAAGCATGATAATCAAAGGATATTTATAAAATAAAACACAGAGTCCACATAAAATGCAGTAGTAGTCGTTTTCGTTTTACACTATAAAAGCTATGCATGTATGTATGTAGGACAGCACATTCGCAAGTTGTTAAAGTACATTTCAAGATTATGTGGTCTTGTGCGAAAAAACACTAAAATCCCATGTGGGAACATATATGAGGGAGAATTACCATGTTTAAAGGGTCGTTCAAGCAGAAATAAAAAAAACGTGGAAAAAAGTTAAAGTGCATTTTTATTAATTTTTACCATGTCAAAGGAAGGAAGGAAGGAAGGAAAGAACTGACTGTCGAATGCGGAATATAATAATGTATTTACTTTTATGGGGAGATGAGAGCGTGTTCGTAGGTAGTTGTTGTTGTAAATTCTATACATTTTACAGTTCGTCCGTCCCCGTTCCCCATAATACTTCCTTTGTACAGACCTATCTAGTTCCATATTCATGCTATGTACATACAACTAAAGTATTAAGTGCGCCAGAGATCCATACTGATAAAATATGTATTTTTATGACGCCTTGTTAACTATGCATAAGCCGAGATCCCTTCAAAAATATAATCCTTCCTTAGTGTTTTCCCTACCGTTTGTTTCTTTTCTCCCTTGATTGTGGAATTGCATCTTTTTAAAAAAAGAGTTTTTCGGCTTTGCAAGCATTATTAGATCATACTAGACGGATTATTGATATGAGCCCTTCAGACAAGACTAAGTAGTAAATGAGCCTGTTTTTAAAAGAGATTATCATCGTCTAAAGGTAAAAAGGGTATTTACACCATTCCAAAATACAAGCGAGCATCTTCAAAAAGTACAAAACCTAGTACTACAAGCGTTTTTCAAAAAAGGCGTTGTATTTGTTTTTGGTATTGTTTGGACTGTGACAGTATATTTGCAAAAACTCATGTAGTAATTAAACTTCTATGGACTGCTACGTCCTTGTACTTTGCATTTAGGCAGTTTACCTACCTACCTGTATGCCTTTATTGCTGTGGCTGTGGTTGAGATGTAGGTAGTGGTTCAAGGGTAGTAATTTCAACTGCTGTACATGCATACTCACAAGATACCTTTGAGTTGTACGGTAATTATTTAGAGAGGGAATTCGGTAGTTTTGGAGGTACTGCGTAGCACAGAGTATTGATTTCTACTACTTGTATTCTCACACCACATCAACAAGCAAACCAAAATATTGCCGACTGAAATTGCCTCACGGGTCTACGTCATTCCCTACCGACGAATGCAAACCGAAACCCGTCTTGGTCTTCCACTGAAGGGACCACATCCATTTGTAATGTTGTATACACCTTCTTGGGGCACTATGGTGCTCAAGAGTTTATGTCTACTCTGACATTGTCGATTGCCATTTTGAAAGAACAAGAACATGGGCACATAATTCGGTTACAGTCTACATAAGAAGGAGAACAAAGTTGTATGCATTGTATAGGCAACTTGACAAGGCTCCATTTTAATAGTCGCCCCAGTGCAGTGGCTGTACACAAGCAACATCAGAAGGAAAGGAGCTAAAGTGCAAAGAGAAAAAATAAAAATCTGGAAGGAATTAAATGCTGTGATGTGACGGAAGGAGATGTACTAGTTGCTAATTGAATGCGGTAGTATATCTGCAGTTTGACTTTGATATCTAGAACTAAGGTTTTCAGTTTCATGTGGTTATAGGATTTTATTTTTGTGGGAAGGCATCACTGACTACTGCACTTGCACAAAGTACACTTCCAAAGTCTACTGTCAACCTTTTTCTTTGCCAGAAATATAATTTGCTTGATTTCCTCTTGTAATAAATTTATCAGCTATCTGTACTGTAGGTACGCCGTGCACTATCAAAGATAGGCCAACGCCAACGCAAAACTCAATCGTATATCTGTATTTTGGTTTCCTAGAAATATAAAATGGGATTTTATGTAGACAGGGGAGAAGAGAATCAAATCTCCTGCTAAGTACCAACATACCGCAAATCTCCAGTTGGTCGCTGGGAGTGAGTCTGGGTTTTAAAATGTTAACCGTAATTTTACAAAACAATTCCATTTTAAAAAGGGGCTTTCTTCAGAAGAAATGGTCTATTTTTAAATCTTGTTTTTATAAAAAAAATAGTTAAAATATCGTTATTCAGACTAATATGACATTTGAAACATTGCCTAAAAACTGTGACGTTGTGATTTAATCCAACGTTTGAAATACCTAGTATCAGGAAAGGCTAATAAGAGATCTACTGTGTTTCATTTTATGAATACAGCTCGTTCTAAATTGAATGGGAGTGCATAGAAAAGTACACTTTTAGGATTTGACAGGTACTCTGCTATGATTATGAAGATTATCAAAGTACTATCTTGCCTGTAAAGATACAGAGGCATACAGGTACTTTAGTTGTATAAACATAGAGCCACTCCAGGCCTACACTAGACCATATATTCTTTAATTGGGTACATGATAGGATAAAATTGTGTACCTTCACATTTCTCGTTAGCATGTCGTCAGAGCTTCTCTTTTATTACAACTAACAACCGAATAGCTAACAAAGCAGTGCGAATTGAAATTGAAAGATGATACGGAATACGGAACGTGTAGTGTTAGCAAGGGCGTTGTTGGCTCTCACAGAATATCACAGGGGCTTCCGTTTCCTCTCCTTTTTCGGGTTGTAAATGTATCTACGTAATTCGCCATTCATACGTTAAAATACCTATTTATGTGAATTATGTACCAAGATATTTGCAAACCCATGGCTAGTCATAGGAAAATAAGATCATTCAAACTAAATTTGTCACTCTACTTGTTACTAGTGGCAGTTTTTAAAAATCAAAACAAAATAAGACGTACATATTTCCAAAAACTGGCAAATCTTTTCATCCCTTTAAGTATAAGAAAAGGGTTTACGCTATGCAATATACACAAGTGTATACATACATAAATTCGCTATATAGATGCTATAAGTTGGTGTTGGTAATATTTATAAAATTGTGGCTGGTTTCTGGAACGTGCTTCTTATACTTGAAATTATCGTCGTAAAAAAATGAGGTGAACTTTCGGATGGCTTTGGAAATTTTTGTGCACAGGTTGGAGATACGGGAGAATAAAAATTGAGGGTAAGCACCCAAGCACGCCGTCCCTCCCCCATCCCATCCCGTCCCATAGCAACGCCACTGGAAAGCTGGAATTTATACCCATGACACAGAGATAGGGGCACTATCAACTCTTATACTATGGATATAAAATTGAATTATTTGCGTAGTAGACAGAATGAAGGGACTAAAGGAGGAAAAAAGAAGTTCACTGAGGATGCTGAAATGCTGATAGCTTGCCACGGGATGGGATGGGATGAGATGGGATGGGATGGACTGGGGAGAGAGCGAGAGAGAGAAGAAAAAACTAAAATCAATGAAACTATAGTGACTAGTGATACAACTTATTGGAGAATAACTTGGAGAAATGGGATTTTTGCAAGGATTTGCAAAATCCATCATCTCCGTCTTGAGCCGTCTCCAAGAGAGACAGAGACGGCACATTGCCTTGCATTGAACATGGACATGAAGGCTCCTATTGGTTTTTCTTCTTCTTCTCGTCTGCCACACTCCGAGTCCAATGCTAAAAATGCATACCTACCTACATATTTTTAGACTATTACCATTTAACATGCTATATCCACCCAGATCTAAACGATTTTTATTCTGGGGTCATGCTCCGAGCTACCGTCATATTATATGTACCACCTATCGTCATGTTTAGACGGGGCTGTGTGGAGGCATGCGATGGGAAGGTATACAAATACTAGAACCCAGAAGGAGAGCTTACTTGTTAGTTTATCCATTATCAGTGGAAAATAAAAAAACAAATATGTGTAGCACTACAAGCACTAAAGCTAGGTACACAGGAGCTACACTCGACTCGATCTGTGTGCCCTGAGCGGCTGGTGATGGGATATGCACGAGGTTGACGGGACAAATAGGATTTTGCCCATTCATGTGATTTGTCTTGGGAGCATTTTAACTTTGCCATTGCCTTTGACTTTGCTTTGACTGGAGAAGAGTGAACTACACTAAATAATTGCAACTATATTTTTTTTATTGCTAGTATATATATATATATACCTACGTAATGAGTGTCAGGGAACTGCGCTTCTGACTAGAGCAGCCCTTCCATGTAGGTACATATACATAATAATATGGTAGCTACTAGTGTATCTATTACCTACCTACCTACATGTGGAGCGGGCGCCTGACTGGAATCCCATATAATAATAATAATAATTGTTATTGTTGTTATTATAATACCTATCTACATACCTAACGAGTACCTTGTGTACACGTAAACTGAGTATGTAGTGAGCATAGTCATAGCTTAAACTTGAGCTTTCACGTCCTCATAATAGATTCACAGTTAAATACGACTAGGAGCATGTGTGAGGAGACGAACGTAGGAGCCATTGTATTTATTCCGAGAAAAAAATCTATAAAATTTTCAATGCAAACAAATTATATATACGTGGTTTTTCCTTTGAATCTTAATCCAAATAACTACGTTCCCCCTTATGACACATAGCATAGCCATACCATTCTCAACATAAATTCAAAGACAGCTAACTACTAACGTCCCACGTCTACGACGCTGCACTGTCTTTAAAGGTGACGATAGATGATAGGTATTACATACGACCGACGTATGTAGGTACAAGTGAATGATTGTAAAAATAAGAGGGGGCCTGTGCAAATTGTAATTGTAAGTCAATACTATATGGGTTGGGACGGTCGTGTCTCTCAGAAACGGCAAACCTTGATATTTATGACTCTAAATGTACATGGAATTGATTGTTATAAAAATGTGATACATTATGTATAGGTGCCTGTATAGCACTGAAAAAACGGGAGGGAAATTTACGACTCCATTAAGTTTTTGTATGGCGTAATAATTGAGAGACCCCTCATTCGTATGCATTGGAAGGAGACGTACATATGCTTTAATTACTGACACATGCAAATATGTACGTACATACGGACTTGAGTACCTGCGTCCCATTGAAAGGCATGAATTGACTCTTCTTACAACTCACAATTATAATCAGAGTCACACGTGCTCTTTGCTCTCAACTGAACTCCTGTACACATGTAGCTACTTGGGCAATGGGACTCTCAGACGATCGACACCTAAAAAAATGGACTAGTATCATCCAGTATATATCCAAGTACTTACTATCTATGTAGGCTATGTATATGACTGACTGACTGACTGACTGACTGACTGACTGGAAGTAGACAAGAAATACTGTATAATTGATAATGAACTATAATTTTTTGACATTACGTCGTACTACGGTACGATTAAAAAACTCATTTGCATTTACAGCATTATTTTAATTACACATTAGATTTTTGCACGTTCTATTAGTTATTAGTTGGAACAGGATTTTTGTAGATTGGGACTGTGAGTGGAGGGTAGGTGGCTTGCTTCTTGGTCTGGATGTGTGTATGTATATACATAATTATTTTAATAATAATATATTATTAGGTGTACACTGACACTGACGTATTTAAATTTACAACTACTACAGTGCCAGAGAAGAGTGGGAAAGAAATGGAGAAATATGAGATTGGGATTCTATGGTCATATTCCTTGAGTAACCTTGAATCTCTCCCGTCACCACCGCCGTCGTCTATTCATATGGTGCAAAATTTTTGTGAGTTATTGACTGAGGGGCAGAGCAAATGCCAGCCCAATGCCAGCCATTTTATGATTCATTCTTAGAAGTAATATTTTATTGATTAATGGGAATACATTTGATTTTCATAAAATTCCCAATCCAGACCAATATATGCAGTAGTGTACTGCAATGCAATGTCAATGCCAATCCCAATCCCAATTCCAATCCCAACGCCAACCAAACCCAGATCTTCCGATTCATTTTGCATTCGGCATTCGTCCAAGAGAAAAAAAATCTTAATCAAACTAGGTAGGTATGTGCATTCGAACGAGCTGCTTTGATTTTTTTTCCTTCTCTTCTGTCTATCTGTCTGGGTCTTTGGGTGGACTGGACTGACCACGACCACTATAGTGTGATATATTTTGTCTGGCAGCAGTGGAGGCTACTCCGGTTATCTCTTTTGGCAGAGAACTCACTGAGACTCTGTAGCTGTCTGGGATGTTCCCGTATGTATCGTTGTACTTCCTCGACATGGGGAGTAAGCAATTATGATCTGTGTGTGTGTTTGAGACGATGATGCAGACCTTGCTTGTGCTTTGGGATGGTTATGGATGGGGATGCAAGTGCATTGGAGCCGTCAATTGTCTCAAAGCCCAGTGCACAGGCTGCATCCATGATAAGTGTATGAATGGAGGCATGAAAGAATTAAAGAATACCCTTGGCCCTCTGGTCATAATTAATTGTAATTATGACACATGCATGGGTCTGTACCCAGACGGCGGCTATACGGGCAGAGAGCAGAGTGCGCAGTAGCAGCAGCAGCAGCAGCGTAGTAAATAAATAAATGCAGGGATGCTAACCTAAATTACAAGTCACCAGTCAACTTCCCCACTCACACAATTATAGTAACTCAGAAAATAATGAGAGGGTGAGTGACCAAATGGAATAGTAATCGTGTGAATTAATATAGTAACAATTAGAGTTGAGCTTGATTAATGCGAAAGGAAAAGGAAAACCGAGTGAGATGTAGTTAATATTGAGTGGAGTGAGCGACCACGATCAAGAACAAAAACCAAAAAGACACATTGGATTTGGCATTTTCGCATTTTCGCTATTACGCGAGGACGGCATGTAAATACTTCCAACATATATTTATAGCTATACAAACGTAATAGTTTAGTATTTCTGTATATAGTGGTTTCCATTGGAATGGAAATTGATTGCGGCTACAACTCACTGTATCACACTTGACTAGTCAACACTCTCCCTCTTCCGTGTTCAACCCTTCATTGGAACTACCTACCTACACACATTATAAAATAAATAATAATATTTTCTATTGAATTTAAATTGCAATATTGGAATATAATTTGTAAACTGTAGTACAGAAAACAAGGCTTGAGAGTCCCAATTACGTACGTTCAACTAATAATAGTGAAACTTGTCGGCAGTACAGACCGCTACCCATATAATGTTAGAGGTGGGTACATTTAATTTATGGTTTCTTTATAACTCCATTGCAATAGTTTATTAGATTGTTAGCCGTATTTTCATTCATTCTACTTCATATTTTTGCTAGAATTGTACTCACAACTACAAAGTACATACATAAGAGGCTTACGCATGCACATGCTACTTTGTACTAGGGAGGTTGGGAGGTCGTACCTTTGATTTTTTTTAACTTTAATTTTGGTCGTGATTCTGACTTGTGACTAAACATGAATTAGATATACACTTGTTTCCCTTCATCTTATATTATTTACTATCTTTAGTACAACTATCTGTACAACAGCAAACAAGTAATTATTAAATTGACTAAATTGTGTAATTAAAGTTTTAAATGCCCTCTTAAGTAATCATTATGTAAAAACATGAGCCTTTCTTCACTTGCATAAAGGATTGGGTTGGAAAAAGTGCTACTGGTAGTGTATTCATAAGCAGTATTAATAATAGGAGGGCGATAATGTGATACGATACGTACGATCCGTCTTGGTGTATGTACATACATATGCTATGGACATGTAAACAATACAAGGAAGGATGAAGAACACTTATAAAATCTATAAACCATTACGGCGCATATACTGGGACTGGTACAGTGGCATATACCAAACTATAGTTCATGGTCGCCCTATCAGTATGTATATTTATGCTGTATTAATCTTTAATATGCAGCGCTTTTTCGCAGCTACTACTGTACTACTGGAAGTGGTTATGATTTCCTTTCGTTTGTGCATATATAGTATATAGTTATATATATACCTAGTTACAGTGGTTGTGGTGATATATGTATCTGTAAAAATCTGTATATGTATGTACAATTCTTGTCTGCTGCCTTCACATTAAAAATTACTACTTATTGGCAAACCATTCTACTCGACTTGTGTGATTGTAATAATTCAATTTTAACGATGTATTCGTAATTTGTCATTTTGATGGTAAGTGCTCATTGTTAACTGGGTATAGGGGTTTATGGTTGAGAAAGTACCTTAACATCCCCAAAGGCTCAAGTATTGCATACATTCATATATTCAACGAAAAAGAGATACTAACCAACGAATAAATAAAAGAAAGATCCGAGCCTGTACTCTCCTCATAACATACCAATTATCAAAGCAGAATTTGTAAGTTATTGCTTTTACACGTTCTGCTTACAGCAAACGACAGTATACCAAATAAACTGCATAGAATTTATGAAGCAAATTTGGACCAAAAGGCGTCAAAAAAAGGTTGAGATCTTAATAACCTTCACAAAAATAATAGTAACAGTAAGGCAATGCAATGTCAATTTTTCTGTATTTCTATATTTTAAAAAAACGGTAAACTACAACCTACTTTCTGCACACCATTACTCTCCGGTTAGTAGCCGAGGCTCTAACATTTCTCGATTTTAGCATGTATTTAATACATTTAGTTAGCTTCCTTAATAATTGATCTTTAAACGAAATAGATTCTGAGAATATGTTTACATCTTTTCGAGTGCTTACATTTGGAAACAATTTTCATAGAAACTTTGGTTTATCTACACTATATAGGTATATACAATTTGTATTTTTGAAAAACTTTCTTTGTACAAACTGAACGTACATCAATCCGTCGGAGACGTACGGTATTTGCCAATGCCAATATAATGTGTGTATTTACGTTTTGAATTTTTAGTCTTGGAAAGAAATGTAAAGAATGTAAACAATTTTTGAAATTTTGAGAGGATTCTCACTCAACAAACACAAGATAGAGATGGAGAGAGGAGAAAAGAATTGAATATAAATTGCATTACTCATAGATAGGAAGATTGTACTGTGGGTACACTCAAGTGCATTTCCTTTTCTCCCTATTTCTCTCTCTCTCTCTCTCTCTCTCAAGCCAATTCACGTACTAAAAGCTTCCATTGTAATCCCCAATGCATTGTAGCCCCAGCACACGAGTAAAGTAGGTGGGTAGGTAGTGGCAGTGAGGAAGTAACAACAACAAAGTTATTTGACAAAATAATGTTTTCTTTACAAAATATTTTGTTTGGAAACTCGGTTTCTTTTATACTTGACTCGTCCGTGGTCTACATATGAGTATATATATATTTGTATATACCTAGATATGTATCAAAACCTAGCAAGCCTTCTACCCAATATTTTATAGAGCTGTATACTTTTTAGAGCTCCCTTTGATTCCCAATTGAGATCGAATTCCCTTCTGGACTTTGACGATGGAAATAAACATGTAAGAAGGTACGATCGTTGTTGGTTGGTTGGTTGGGATGGGATTATAGGGTGCCATGGTGGCGGCTGGATTCGCCATTCCCATTATTCACTGTAACACTCTATTCTTTCCAATTTGCACACATTCTCCAAATCATGTCATTCTATCCGACGTGCTCGGCTACGTAGCTTCTTCTCCTTGTATTGAAGTGTATCGTGTTTGTGTACTCGTATCAATTCACTTCAATTCATAGAAAAAACTGGCTCATCAATGATGCAATTATCTGTGTGGTGCTACCTATGCAGAGTATGTACCTACGCAACGTAGCCTTATCGCTACCCTAGTTAGCATGTAGTAGTAGCAGTAGGAGTAGTAATAATGATGATATATAGTGTTCAAGTTACCCGCAGGCTCCTTGAGTAGGGACTCTATACACTGACTGATTATTACAGGGCATTTCATGGCAAGGTGCATGGCATGGTGCAGACAGAAGATTAAGATTGATACTCACAGATGAAACGATGAAAGAATTAGATCAGCGATATACTCACCTCCACCTGAAAGACAAACAGACCAAAAATTCATTAATTTAGTTAGCTGCATACATGTGTTTCATTTCTTCCGTAGCTTTTTTTTTGAGCTTCAAACAAAAAATATTCCCTTGATCTTGCTACTATATATATAATGAATTCTAGTCAAGTACCTAGGTACCTATATGTACATATATTGGAAGCAGTAACGTCTTCATACCCAACACATACATATTCATGGTGACAAAACAGTACCGGGAGACTAAACACACGATAATTTTATTTTTTGTGGGTTTGTAGTTTTTCAGGCCAAATGACTGAATCCATTCCCAAATACTGATATTGGGGTTTTATTACACGTGGAAAATGCTAAAATACGAAAATAAACAGTAGTATAATTGTATTTATTTATACGTATAAACACAAACGAAAATTGTTGGCTCTAAGGAAAAGAGATTTGGCAGGAATAAAAGGAGTTTGGTAGATGTTTTAATATAAAATAAAAGTAAGCCGAAATATAAAAAAAAATCTAGTCAGAGACGTAAAAAGACAGTAAGTTATTGTAAGGCAGAGGAGAATGGCATAAAGTCGTTTCCGTTTTTTAATAGGACACAGATTTGGTTAATGCAAGGTTCCCTCATGATGATGTCATAAAAAGGACATGACAGCAATAATCGTCGCAATAATTATTATTGTTATTATTGCTCCAAGACCAATTTCTTAGTCGGATACATACTACAGTTGCAGAGGCATGGACCTACATATAGATTAGTAGATTATTTGTGTACATTGTGAGGGTATGTATGTACAGGGGTATAGGGTTATATAGGGATTTAAGAACTCACCATTGGATTGACATAGGTAAGGAAATCTCCAGATGTTTCCGAGTCCAACGGAGTAGCCCACAACTGAGAGTAAAAATTGTCGTTTATTCGCCCATCCGGGGCCTTCTGCTTCACCATTGTCAAGACCGGGTGCTCCGCCACTTGTCTGAAATGAGGCATCCGATGGAATTTCTCTCATCATATGAACACCATTATTTACTCCATCTTCATCAAACTCACTGTTTGTCGTCGTCTGACTGTACGGTGGTTTCACACTTATACTCACATTTTTATCCCCGGCTAATCCGCCACTAGTCATTTTGTCCTCTGTCATCCCGCCCTTTGCTCTCGCCTTCTCTCTCTCTCTTTCTCTCTCTCCCTGTTTCCTCTTGAAAAGACGTAAACGGCCCTACTATGTAGTACCTAATAAATATTACACACTCTGTATGTCCGGGTGTCTTGGTAATTTATTCGCGGCTCTTTTTTGGCTGTGGCTCCCAATGTGTGTGTGTGTGTGTGTACAACACGAGAAGAACGTACAACGTTTTAGAGTTATTAGAGCTTATAGTTTTTTTCTCTCTCTGTCTTTCTTTCTGTTTCTGTAACCTAATTCCAATCCAAAGTCGGAGTAAAAGTAATAAGTAGCAGTAGCACCACAACTAGGTATTTGTATTCCTTTTTGTATTTAATTTTATTTATTTATTCTCCTGTCGATAGTCGATTCCCTTACTATTTAAAATCCTATAATATATTCACAACTTTAAGTATTGTAGATAGGTAGGTATGTACTAATCGACGTATGTAATTTTTTTTATTTCCTACGGATGCACAACACAAAATTTGATTTTTGAAGATTATTATTACTCAATTAGTATACACTTGAATGGGAGGGGGTTACACTTTTTAGATTACGTTTTTTTTAAAGATTTAATTCGGTCGGTGCTTCTTTCAGTCCACGTCCGACGTGACCTGACCTGGTCGGGTCTGAATTTATTGACGACGAAAGGCCGCTGGCCGTACGTATAATTTTATATATATTTTTCTTTTGTTTACAGGAGTCGATCGGATCGGAAGGGATGGAATCAAATCAAATCAAATGGAATCCAATTCCGCCGCTGTCCTTCCCTTTCTCCCCGTCTCAGGAGTGAGTGAGTCCCTATGTATGGTTTTCGTATACGTCTGTGTCTCAGTATCAGATAAGTAATTATAAGCGTAGGTACTTTCTTTTTTGTTTTCTCTTTTGTATTTCCTTTCTTTCTGTCTTGATTTGTCTGGGAATCCAACGGAAGCCGAATAAAACTGGATGGAACTAGTCGGGTAATGGGGAGAGGGTGACAAGTAGTTAGATTTAGTGGAATGGGGGGAAATAATGGATTTAGCTAGTTGTCTCGTGTATGTAGATGGATGGGCTGGGACTTGGAACCGGATCCGTGCTCGTCTCGACCGCGTGTACTGAGCTCTCTCTCGTCTTCGTCTTATTAGGAGAGTCTTGATCTACACACTGTCTTGGACTATAAGACGAAGAGACGAGGACGAGGATGTGCCGAACAATAACTCCCTTGACAATTTCTGCGTCTGTAGTTGTACTCTGGAGTCTCCGTGCACTGCGAGATCGGTTCTGTGGGTAAAGTGTTGATGTGTGTGTGTGTGTGTGTGTGGGGCTGCTGGGAAGATTGTGGATACTACGGAAGGTGTATGCTCTGGTTCTGACTTGGGATTAGAATGTGAGTGTGTTGAGTTGGGAGAAGTACTTGTGAGCTTTTGGCTCGTAGGTAGAACACTGGTACTGGTGTAAGTTGCTTTGAGGAATGAAGTGAATGGTACACGAGAGTCAAGGGAAAAAAAAATTGAAGAAGGTTTTCTGTATGGACCTTGTTCTTGGTGGCTTGGCGTCGTTGGTAGGAAAGGAAGGTAGGTTGGTAGGTTGGTTGGCTTGGTTGGCTGATTCACTGATTCTGGTGTGTGTTCTGTGGTGACTTGTAAATAAAATATACGCGAATTGCACGAGTTGGAGTTCTCAGTTCTGGGCTCTCTTGCCGTTCTGATGGGAGTAAGCCTGGCTTTGTCGGATGAAAGAGCGGAAGACGGTGTGCAGTAGTGGATTTCGTAGTAGTAATTATAGCTATAGGCAGAGGAATGGGTATAGCTTCGCTGTAGCGCTGTAGTAGGAGTAGTTTCGCGTTCAGATATCAGTAAATGCTCCCTTTTTCTCTGTTTTTTTTCGCCTGGTCTTCTGGCTCTGGCCTTGCCTTATATATTTACTTGTGTATTTGCCACGTTTTACTTTTACTGGTGTAGTCGGTGGGTTGGTTGGTCGGTCGGTTGGTCGGTTGGTCGGTCGGTCTCTCGGTCTTGGGTTTTCGGTTTTTGCCCGTTCGTCCGTCCGTCCGTCCGTGGGTCCTCACAACAAAACACACGGAGGTGGTAGTAGTAGTAGTAGGTACGAAATGAACGAGAAAGACTAACGAAAGTGCTCACAGTCAGAATATCGATTTACTTTAGGAAAATTTTCTGCGACGGTGAAAATATATAGATATGGGAATATCAAAAACCCAAACTAAACCAACTGTACACTGTACAGAGTAGATTACACCGTGTTTTCTTTGGATATAGATATATAGCAATGTCGCTCTTAGCTTTCCGGGCTCCTTCCCGTTTCACTAGCGGGTTCTTGGAGCGCTTATAATTTCCTAAAGATTTTTGTTTTTTTGTTGCTTTCCTTCTGTTTTAATCTTGAAGCCCTTGACTGAAAAACAAGTTGACTTCTCTGCGGAAACTTGGATTAAAATGTTTAATCTTCAATGCTCAATTTTCTCGTGTGGTTTTTTCCCCTATGTACATACGTGTCTTTCTCTTTCGGAATTCACTAAATTACGAGTTTGGTGTCTTGCTGTACTCAACAACTGTGGTCTGGACGACTGCTTTCTGTGATCTTTAGTCTGGTTTTTTTCTCTTGTCGTTGTTTTTTTCCAGCACAGTTCCGGTAGTTGTAGATTTATGTTTGTTTACTCTTTTGATTAACTCGAGACTGTCTTGTCTTGTCTTCTTGTTGGCTCTCTCACTCAGTCGTAGTAGTACTATTTGCACTTCAAAGGACTGTCAACAATACTCCTGTACAAGATGATACAAGAACTAGATTGCAATTTGAAACTGTGCAGCCCGCCTCTTGAATTCCAGTTTCCCCCCAAAGAGTTCAGATATAATTTCGTTTTCGATTTTGACTAGGATTTTATTTTATCAGTGGATGTACGTATATCTATGTAGTGTGCTCTTTCAGCTGATAATACCAAAGTATATATTTAATATATATATATAGGTATATGTCTAAAAAGGAAAACACAAACACAACAGAGTTTCACTTTAGTATTGAGAGATTTCGCCTTTTTTTAAAAATGTTCCTTTCCAAGTTGACTTGTTTTTTTTCTTCTTTAGTTTATGTCAAGTTTATTTCTGCGTTTGAATGACGAGGGAAAATCAATAATGCTCTAGAAATGTCATTCTTTTTCGCACTGGCTGGTTGTTCTGGTTCGTGGTTGCTTCTTCGTAATCGTAATCGTCCTTTACAACTTACTGCCTTGGCAAAGTCGATGACGGAGTCGAGCTGTAAGTTCTGTAGAGCCGTAGAGCCCCAGAGTCAAAGTCAAAGCAATGTGGTAGTAAATATATATGTGTCTCTAATGTAAATGGTGTGTGGCGTAGATTCAAAGTCGTTTGCGTCCTTCTAGTTATACAACAATCTTCTCGTGTTTACAAACTTTTCCACGTGTTTCCCATGAATTACCAGGCGAATTTTATTTTGATTATCTTTATGTACTCGACGTTTCTTTCTAGACGATGACGATGACCGGGTCGGTGGCTTTCGTCTTTTGTATTATTATCTCCACGTTTGACGAGATTTAATTTGGATTTTTCTAAATTTAATCTAATCTTTCTTCAATTGATTATTGGCTTGACGATTTCCAATACTGACTTGAGTGAGATTCAGATTTTTTCAGTGTGTATGAATAATACCAGCAACACACCAGCACCAACGATAGGATGGATTAAAATTCAAAAGTAGAATTGAAATTTTAATTTCCTTAATCTAGTAATATATATTTTTTTTTCTCTTCTTTCTTCCTTTCTTGGGTTGAATTGAGCAGGAAAACACTTAGTGTCGATCCCCCCGTTTTTTTTAACTATTTTTGTAGGTAATTATATGTGCAATTTTTTTTATGTATATGTATTTTTAATATTTCAGTAGTTTTTCGTATTTTCGTTATTTTCACAGTCAGTCTATTGGGAAGTTGATTTTTTTTTTGATTTACAGTTAAAGCTTTTTAGAAGGTGTAGAGTAATTAAGAAAATTGAAATGAGGGGGTTTATGTGTTGTGAGAATGAGGGAGGGTTCTTGGGTTAATTGAAAGAGGAGTCAAATGTGAATGTAATTGTCAAGGTAGAGGTAATAGTGGCAGCTCAGTTTCAGTATTTTAGATAAGGATGATGTGAATTTGGAGTGATAAATGTGTAATTACTGGATCTGTATATAATTATACAGGACAAAGTCTTCTACAAAGTCTATTCTGTCTGTACTCTTTTTTCTTTTTGAGAAAGGACTGCACTATCGTTCACAATATATAATAGTATTATAATAATATATCAGTATATGTATCTATATATGAATATAGATACCGATAACTCCCACGGCCCTACACTATATATCACTATCTTGTATATCAATATTGTTTCACTTCAACTCCTGACTGTCTAACAGTAAGTACCAGTACCAGTAAAGAAATTGATTATATTTCTATATATATTTATGTCAATAGGTAGTACGTTTTTTATACCTACTCGTTATCTACATGTGTATATCTACAAACACACTCATATTTATATAGTTTTCTAAGTACCTACGTCAATATACAGAGCTAAAGGTAAGCGTATCGTTGAGCTTTCAGTGTGTGTATGTGTGAGTGTGTGTGTGTATAAAATATTGAAACAACCCGAATTGTATAATTTGTATTTTGATATATCCAACTAGTTTGCTACAGTGATATATATAATTATGATTAAACAATGATTACACAAGTGTAGTAATGAAAGAGAGTCTAAGAATTGTTTTCTCTTCTAAGGTTTCGGTTCAAACTTTACAACAATTACAATGTGAACAACTCAATGATGTGATTATTGTAAGGTTTTGAGCGACGAAATTGAAATTTTTGAAAATTGGAAATTACAATTTTTTTTGTTTTTACAAGATTCAATGTAAATTTTAAAAATTTTAAGAAATTCCCTTCACACTGTACAAAATATATAGGAGGGCGATGACGGGGATAGACGTATAGAGAGGAAGCAGCAAGAATAATTGATGGAGAAGTGTGTGTGTGTCTGTGTGCAGCGGGTGGCGAAGTAAGTGAAACTAATTGCGAATGAGTCGTGTGGGCTCGAGTTGAAGTTAAAAATTGAAGAGTGAATGGAGGACAGAGACTAAACGGAAATAAGAGAATTAGAGTTGATAATAAGTTTGATAGTAGGAGGAGGGCTGGTGTGAGGAGGTGGACTACTGCTTGACTCTACGATGAGTTGTAGTAAATGAAAATATTTCTCCCAATAACACCGACAGTCCGTCCAAGTGGCAGTCGTACTAGTAGTAGTGGTAGAAGTAGTAGAATAATTCACAACCGAATCCCACCAAATGAATGAGAGCTCCTTGATTAAATTATTTAAAATATTTAATTTTGATTTTAATTTTGAAGGGACAAGTAAATTATACTGATAGGATGACTGTGTCTGGGTCTCCGTAGAGTTTGTGTTAGCTCTGTCAGTGGACCGACTCGCAGTCAGAGGTCTTTCCTCTGAGGATGATAAGAAGTTGACGTAGAAATTTTGACTGGTTGCAAATCCTTGCGTTGCAGAATGATGATCCTGAATTCGATTGACTTCTGCGGACGATGCTGTAGATGTAGATGAAGATGTAGGCGTAGAAGATGTAGAAGATGACAACAACAACACTTGACCTAGGATTGATTCGCTCATTGGAATCAACGGCCAAACTACAGTAGAATTATTTTCTAAATACTATAAGTATACCCTATTGATTTAGACTGAGAGAAATTTTAAAAAAAGACAAAAACAAATAATGAAAAGTCAAGTTTTTTGAAGAAATCCGCCGTGTGAAAGGAGAATCACCAGTTTTTGAAGCACATTTTAAGGGATTAACTGACTGACTGACTGAATTTATGTACTGATTATGTAATGAATGGGGTTAGTAGTAGTATTTTGCCTTTTCTCCGGTTTTTGGATTTGTTTTTGTTTATGTGTTTATTTGTCCTTGCGTGTAGGGGGGAAAGTTGTGGAGGCGGTGAACGGTCCAGTGTCCGGAAGACTGTATGTGACTGGACCTTCTGAAATGGCCACAAAGTGTTTGCCACTCGTCGTTCACCTAGTTGACGGACAACTCTCGTTCCCACTCTCTTCCGTTGCTATAGTATCTATGTATATATTTATGATGTATATAATATTTGCTCTGTTTTGTTGCTGGTGTATGGATCGGTTTGGCTTGGCTTGGTTTAGTTTGGTTGAGTTTGACTTGGTTTAGTTGGCAGTTGTGGTGGAGTTGATGTGGATCCTGGAGTGATGCTGATGATAATGAAATGAAATGCTGAGGATGACGATGAGTGGAGCCAGTGCTAGTGTGAGGGCTAGAGCCAGTTTGAGTTGAAGTAGCAGTGCCAGTGCCAATGCCAATGGGATGATTTGCCCTCCCGAGTGAGTGTTAGTGCCAGGCAGGAAGGCAGAAAAGCGAGGGAGAGGAGCTTTCGTGTGGAGAGTGTCTGTCTTTTATTTCCTTCGTAGAAAGAGACACCAGTTTTCAAAACTTACAAGAACTTTATATATTTTATATTTTTAGAGCCCCAGCACCACCAACCATCATTCCTTTCCTTTTACTATATAATTTCTTTCCTTCTTGTGATTCGAATAGGACCCAGGATTGAGTAAAGACTGCCAGTAGTGTAGTTCTTGGTCTGTACTTGACTCTCCGCACTTCTTTACTTCTTTAGTTCGTGTTCCTCGCTGTACAGCCGACTTTAACGTCCCTTCCCTTTATCCCTTCTCCTTCAGTTCAGCTTACAGATACAGTTTAGCAATAGGAACTCTAGCCAAAGTTATTTTGCTCTTTTTTTTTCATTTTTGCGTACGCATGTGCTTTTCCATTCTTATCGACCAGCACACCAGCCTGACTGCCTGAGTGAGCCAAAGTTGGAGCGAAAGTAGGGAGGGAGAGAGTGGGAGAGGAGAGCAGAAGCAGAGGGAACTGGAGGAAGCAAAACCGTGCAAATAGAAGAGCATGGCAAAAGCAAAACCGTGGAAGTGACAAAGCAGAGGCGACCGAGATACGCTCAGATGAAGACGGAGAGGTTGAGCATATGTTCGGAGGGAGCATATGACGTACATACGGTTGAGGGTGCCGTAGTGGAGGACTGGGACTTGGGATGAGCACGCTAGTAAACCTCATCTCTTCGAGTATAAGAATAAGACAACAAAGCTACGACCACTGGCAAACTACCACCTACAACTTCGGGGATCCTCGAGTGGGAAAAAGGAGCGAAGGAGCCGAGAGGCTTCAGCATCTACACTCCACCCCGAATTCGGTCGGTCGGTCGATCGGTGGTCGTTCGGTTGGTTGGTTGGTTGGTCGGTTGGTCGGTCGGTCGGTCGGTCGGGGACGCTATGTACACTCTTCACAATTCAATCAGTCTTCTTCTTCACCCCACCTATGTCAATGTCAGCCATACACCTTGGGAACCATCTACTCCTACACTTCCTCTGTACGGCCACTCATGTGTAATTATATACCTACATCTACGCTCTACAATGTATTACTATTTTACTATTTGTTGGTCTGGGGCCTATCAAGTGTGACGTCATCCAATTGACTTTTTTTAGTACTAAAATATTACATTTCCACCTTTTGTGAGAGGTGCATTTTAGATGTTACTTTTTCCCCCAAAACTTGCATACCTAATATGTTTTTCAATCCGAACTTTTTTCCAACCGTTAGTGTCAAAAGTGTCAGCCTCTGACTTTTTTTAAAAGTATTTTTGAACCCAAAACCTATGACGTCATATTTGGAAGGTCCTTATATGGTCAATTAGGGTAACCTTCCCCTTTGTTCCAGGGTCTTAGAGACGTATTATTACATGTACTTGGTGGCCTACTGCAATAAATGGGGCGATAGTGAGTATGATGCTATCAGTACTACATGACGTGCTTATGTAGAACGATGTAAGTTATCTTAATGGAAATGACAATATCTCGTGTAATATATGGATCTAATGGATCCTATCGTACAAGGTAAAAGATATCGTCAAAGTGTAGTTGCAAAAGTATATCTGTAGTAGTACAGAGGACGGGTTCAGGAGTCTCGCTACACTTGTAAATTATGATCTTCCAAATCTCCCTTATTACTCTTCCATCCATCTATCCGTGGAAGTGTAGAGCCGTCAAGTGAGCGAACGGGGAGATGGAAAGATAAGAGATTGAAGATCCACGGAAGACTCAAAGACGGACTTGAGAGAGGTAAAGGGCATCATTACATGTGTTTCTCAATGGCTTTGTAAAGGGGACGCTGGTCTTAAATTTTCGCTACAATGTATATCCTTTATACTACGTTAGTACTCTCTACATATGTACAGGTCCACTGCTCCAGTGCTCTCCGTCCACCTCACCGGCGAATCCAAATCCCAACTTTAGCTTACTCGTAAGCGGACTATCTGCCCCCATAAATCTTCTTATAAGAATGGAATTTGTGTGTAATATCGTAATGTATGTGGTATGTGGTATGAAGCGTGACTGCTGGTGCGGATGCTGGTGTTGGCAGAGGGTCTTCCAAAGATTACGTCATCGATTTTTAGCGGAAATAGAAAAAAGGTCGAATAGAATGCATTTTACATGCTTTAAAAATGACAAAATATAGTATTTACATTTTCCAAAGGTGTAAAACATGCTACATTTACGTTTTCAGAAGGTGCACAAAATGAAATTCATGGTTTTTTTTCTAAAAATTCTAACCATGGAACTTGAGCTTTCCAGGAAGGAAAGCCAGATATTTTATGTGTGTAGGTATGGACGCTTGGAACCCCAAACACGTTTTGAAAAAAAAGTAAAAAAAACGAAGTATAGTAATGACGTCTGTATTTCTTCTTTTATGACGTAATAGTAGAATGGCCCCAGGTGGGGGGTAGAGTAGAGGGGTAGACTGTAGTGTAGCATTGGGAGAAACTACGTCTCAACTGGTTTTGAAATGATTCTGCAGATCTGGTGGTGTGGAGTGAAAGAGGAAAGGGAAGGAGTGAGGATTGGGAAGGCCGCTGGGCCTGACGGAAGGACGGAAAGTCCCGACCTACACTTCATTCCTTTCCATTCTCAAAATCCTAATCCTGGCCTTAGACTTTGCCTGAGTGGCTATGCTGTGTGTTTTGTACTTTTGTAGTGGTTGTAGTGATGGAGATAGGAGCCTCTATAAATCCACATTCATAGCCATCCACCTTCCCTCTTGCCCTTAAATGCACCAAGGTAGACAGACACTCAATCGTAGCTATTTCTTGATGACGCAAATGAAACCATGTGTCTCTTCTCTCTCTCTCTCTCTCTCCTTTCCTTTGCTCTGCTGGAGAAAAGACTGATGCAGTCGTCAAGCTACATAATGTCTACTGACTGTGTGTGTGTGTGTGCCAAATGGAAAAGCTAATCTAATAGGTACTCACTAGTCAGCTCCCTATCCACTCCTCCATGTACCTTTCCTCCGAAAAGAAGCCCATTCCAATACTTTCTTCTGCAGTAGTGCACTCCTGCCCCACATCCAATCTCTCCAAAGAACGGAATGATCGAGTCAAAATTCAAGAAATTCAAGGCTAGGGGTTATATTGTTATATAATCTTCCCGCTACATGTCTACATTAGCCCACATTCACTCGCCCAAGCCCTCTTACGAATATATTACGTCATGCCTTTTGGGTCGGGATTACTGAAAGCCTTTTTTTTTTTAGAAAAAAGGCAAAACTTTCCAGTTATCCGCTTATTGAAAGGGTTAAGCGCTATTGTGACGTTTTATTCGTATTTTTAAAATACCTACGCTATTGACGCTCTCTAAAAGTTTGTACGGAGTAGGACTGTAAAACTGTAAATAAGATGCCGGGATTTTTGGGCTGGGCAAAAGCATATGATACAAACTCACTTTTTAAAGAGCTCTGTAAAAGATAAAATGTAAATCAATTTATTTAAATCAACAGAAAGTTTTACTGTAGCGTTAACGTAAAAATTGAATAGCCCCAGATTAAAAGGAAACTTTGTGTACGTTGGTATATCCATACTATCCATACCCACATACCTATATAGTTTCAAATGCATACTAACACTTTCCCATGTCGAGAGACAGACGGAAAAGAGTACGACGTAGTTATGCGCAAATCCCATCCATCCTCTTCTGCACTGCCCGTCCAGGACCAGAACCAGAACCAGAACCAACACCAAGAAAGACCGGGACCTCGATCACTTTCAATAAAATTCATTCCCCTCGCCTCCCTATGTCTTTGCCTTTGGCACTCATTCCCGGCATAGTCATAGACTACACTGCCTTTGACTCCACTTGGCATTTTACCTTGTAAATCGACAATCAAAACGAGAAACATTGTTAGCCTTTTGCTCACAACTTTGTATTTGTGTATATTTTATGTATGTATGTATTTATGGAGACTCAAGGAAGGCGCAGGTTGATGGGTTCTCCGTATTCTGTTTTTCTTCCAGATTTATAAGAACTTTGGGCTTGTAAACTTTCTGTCCTTACAAGTAAAACTTTTGAGGAATTATGATGATGTTGCTTCTACTCTGTTTTGCGGAGGCAACTTTTACCTGACTGCTCATTGTGAGTCAGACAATTTGCAAGTTTTGTGTGACGTAGGACGTCTGTACCAGAGTCAGAACGATGACATCGACGTCCAAGGCCAATTTACATGCTTTGTGCAAAAATACGTCGTAGAAACGTTCCTTGAAAATGTTAGTATTGATTTTGTTTGTTGTAATGTGAAGCAATATCATGTTTTTGTTTTTATAAACAGAAAGTTCATACAAAACAGACATGGTGTTGCCCTTTTAAAAACCTATGTATCACCGCAGGCATGTAATATACTAATGAAGGGATGGGATTCAGAATTGAGAGATGTAGGCACATCCATAGAGCCATATGTACCTCCATGTATACTTGTCCTGGTATTTCTGTCTCATTCCCAAAAGACACCGTTTCCTCATTGTATGAAGAAATGTGTGGAAGGCCCCTTTTGTAACTAACAGTCGGCATCCTGGAGCAAGTCAAAATGAGGAATGGAAAATGGGATTTGAATGCCGTGGCTAAATCAAAGCAAAACCGACTCGCATTAATATTTTACAATTTGAAATTGAAAGGGATTGAAGGGAATGCGAATATTCGTGAATTGGGAATGTAGATTTTTCCCCTGGCACACAGTCACAGTCATCGTTACGACTCCTATTAAATATGCTCATGGCAGTGACGAGGAAATGCAAAAAAAAAATAATAAAATGAAAAAGATTGGGAAAAGTTGAAAAGGAAGTAAAAGGCAGATGCCAGGTTTCTCAAGGCAAGGCAGGGCAATGGGACGAATTACAAGTACGTCTGTACTCTGTGCATGCATGTTCCTACAACAAAAAATTCTTTCACTCCACGAATCTACAAATTGCTACCTTCCCTCGACATTCTAAATTCTACAAGTCTGTGGATGTACACAATCTTACATTAGCTATGAGCATCTATAAGCTATCGCTATCCTTCCATCTACGCTTTCCTCTATATGGAATGTGTAGTATTGAGCCCTGCTATATAGCTTCTATCAGTATCTGTCCCATTCCAGTTATATCTGGTTCATGGGTTAGTTCATGTACTATAATTGCATACCTACTATTATGACAGTGCCCAATTCTATCCGTGAAAGTACTATGCATTTAGATTGTATTGGGCCTTGCCTGCTGGGAAGAATAGAAGTCGCAATTTGGAATGTTCCTCACTGTTATTAATGCATTGATGCTACTGCATATTTGAACAGTTTCAACTTGAGATAGGACAAAAGCGACTGTAATAAAATAGAATTTTAGAATCCATGGAAAAATTGCCAATGCATAATTCAGTACGCGGGACAAAACAGAGAGCAGATAAAGTATATAAGTATACATTCCAACTCACAATGAGTCTATTATGTTTATTGTTCTGGATTCTGGATAAGCAACTCTGACTCAGATTGAGTCATTTGTCATCTTCAGTCTAAGACCAGGGATGCTAACGTAGGAGCCAAACTACTCATAGAAGACTGCGACTCTGAATTATCATGTAGGAGTAGCATTATTGCTAATGAAGCGAAATGACCTATCCCTAATTCCATCTAAAAGTACTGTACTACATAAACACTACTTCACTGCCAAAGAATTAGGTTAGGGTTCGAAAAGGTACAAATTGTCATAGCCATAGTTACATGTTCTTAAATCGGTGCAAAATTTGATTATTCCACACTCGAAATTTTTTTAAAAAGCTTGCAAAATGTTTTTTAAAGGCGATGGATTCCCTAAATACTTGCATGGCGTTGAGAGGCATCAAATTGCCATATCTAATGTACCTACATAGATGCATAATTCCTATAAATTACAAAGCGTCCATTTGATCACAGGGTATCTTCTGCTAGTATGCGTCACTTTGCTGCTACGAAGCATTGGTTGTTCGTCATTATGCCTCTAAGATATATTCTTTATCTATGTGCATGCCTAGGTTGAACTAGAAAATCTGTACTGATAAAGCCCCGTAATACATTATGTATCTACATACATACGTGGAGGCATCTCTGGCTCCTTGAGAGTTATTTATGTCCACTGCATTTACATTCCCACAAGGCATTTTCTACTTGACTAAAGTTCCGGTCCGTCCAGTGTCCAGTGATATATTATGTGATTGGACGGATGTACGGGGCTGTCCTGTCCTGTAGCTCTTTTTCCTGTTTTCTCTTTCCTACTTATTGTCCCAGTGCTGAATGGGATGCGGTGTTTCGTGTTGGTGTTGGTGCTGGTGCTGGTACTGGGGTGTCGGTGTCATCCGTGTGTCATGAGGAAAAGGACGGGGCAGTTTATACTTTTAGACGAGACAAAGGAAGCACAATTTCATGTCTCGCCATCATTTGATTAATGCCACAGGATCAAGCACTCAAGGCCAAAATCTGAAACAAGACTTGAACAGAGGCGTATCTAGAAAGATAGATTCCATGCACCTACAACCGTTTTGAAACCCCAATTAATTTAAAATTGTGTCTAATTTTAAGGGATATTTTGAAAATCTGTCTTTAGAAGAATTTAAATGTAGACATTCAAAATTGCTGGTATAAACCATTGCCTGTATCTAAATACGCTATTGCCGGCCTAGTGAGACTGGTCTCTGATCTCGATAATGCGATTCTACGTTTCTACAGTAGCTTTCCCCTCCCCTTCTCTGTCTCGACACGGCGCAGAGGACAGAGCCAGAACCCGCGAAAAAAAACACCAGAGAGCCCAATCGGCAAAGAACGTACGTAGGTACCTACACACGTTTAATGAGTCTCAAATGAAAACATGAATTAAATTTTGAATTGGAGTGATAAGAGAACATAGGTACATGTCATGTATGTCATGTTCAGTATTTGTATTTACAATTTTCACTCGACGCCAAAGTGAATGAAGAAGGGTGTCACAAGACTAGGACTAAACCACGTGGATTAAATTACTCCGTCTATACTGATGCTATGGTGTACATGTATGTAGGACTGCAATTACGTTCTTTCTCCTCACACTCATAGCAGTTCCACCAATAACATCTAAATCTATATACATAATATGTTCATATCTACTATAAAAGATACGCCAAGATACAGCAAATGAAATCATGTCACCATGTGCTACATACAACATACATTTCATGCCTTCCTTCCAATGCACTGCCGACTTACTAGTTAGTCTCGCTGTGGGAATAAAAATAGAATCGAAATACCAAAACACAAAGTACAAACAAAAGGAAGGTGAAGCATGTTTCAATTGAATTGAATCCGGGCCTATACCGTCAAATAGTATAGACATCTCAAGCATTAAAATGCCGCATGTGTAATTAACCAACTTCTGCGTTATAATTACCCATCATTACTCTAGCTCTAAGAGTCTCCTGACTGATAGAAATAGAAATCTCCCAATGAGGGTTCACATGTCTGAGTCTCCGTCTCTGTCTCTGTGCATTGCAGTGTATAGTGTCTCAAGTCTGAGAACTTAAATGAAATTGTATCACGGAAATCAGTTAATTAATAACTGTACCGTGAGCAATAATTGTGAGAATTGGCCACAGACACACACACATTCACATGTCATGGCCATTACCATTGACATTTGTCCTAGGACAGGACCAGACCAATTTCTTTCTAATTATACTGTTGTAAATGTACCTACGTATGTACATAGATGATCATGGAACTTCCTGCCAGCCTTGTAAAGGTATAGCTTATATGGTGGTCTCTATAAGTACAGAATTTCTTGATTTCTTTTGAAGTTTGAGTGACGGAGAATAGAGACAAAGGTTCGAGACACGTGATTCTCTGGGCTCCTATTTGCAGACGAGGAGTTTGGAGTTCAAGAGTGAAATATGTGTGTGTTCGGAGTTGAGTGGAATGTATATGACATGCTCGATCAAGTTAGGAAGCGGAAGGGTGATGATTGCGGTGCAATGCAACGCAATGTAATTAACACAGATTATATTATTATATAGAGCCTGCACCATTGACGCTTGTCGGAGCATCATTGAGCATTGAGAAGGATTCTTATCAATAGTCAAGAGAAGAAGACGCACCCAGCAGTCCTAGCTTCCAGTCTGATAACTTGCCCACTGAACTAAAAGACTGGAATAATTTAATAAGTGAATGGATGGATATTCTTGATCAATACTTGGGAATAAATTGAACAGTTCCAAGATACGACTGATTGTCGATTGACAATGAGTTGGTAAAGGGAGCTGATGCTCACAGCTTTCGTATCAGATTTCACAAAATAAAATATAGTTTTAATTACATGCTATATGCCCCTACTTCATAATATACGAGTACATATATGTGTATGTATTCCTTCATGGAAATGGGCAGCCTGGCTTAAGCAGTAAAATGATGCATTTAGTTATGTATTTCCATTCCGCTTGCAATTGTGAAAACCAGTAATGAAGAAAACAGGGAAATGATTGATATTTTTATCGCTATGGCTTTCCATCTTGCCATCTTGCAACAAAGCTTCGACCATTTGTCCACAGTTTACCGATATAATTGGGGAAATTGAAATTGCCCATTTTGGAATGCGTATTACTGTGATATTTGATATTTTGCATCTTTTCAAAAACGTAAATATGCAATTTGACCATCTTTTCAACAGCTATTGGAACTTACATCAGTTTGCTTCTGTCAGTATTCCGGCATTTCATGGGCACATAGACTAAGGATGTAGATTCCCGATACGTATGTACAAGAAGGTAGGGATGTAGACAAATAATAAAAATAGATTGCACATGTTGCCGTGCACGTATAACCGGATTAATAGCTGTAGGCATATAGCCTACCACATACTGTCTTTCCCCCCTGCTGCTGTTGTAATAATGTAGCTATGAAAGAGACATAAAAGTTAATTGTACAATTATACGCATCAGAATGTAAATTGCAATTTAATAACTTTCCTCTCCTCTCCTTTACTGATATGACTGACACTGACGCATAACTAATATTAGTACCTATTACTAGTAGGCCTCGCGTCTTTCCCCTCAAAACTTGAACTGGAGAGGTTAGGTGTATCATACTATGATCTAAAATAGGAGGTACAAGATGGTTAGATTTCGCTCCTTTCGATTTTTTCTTTTTTTTTTCTTTTTTCTTTTTTTTTTTGATAACGTGGATGGATTTTAATGAGTAGATCGATCATAAAGGAGCCACATCCCATAAAATGACCATTTGACTGTGATGGTAGCTCAAGCTGGAGGTCATCCACTTTAAAAGAATAGACAGTCTCAAAAAATGGGGGGAGGGGTGAAATAATAATCATAATAATTCGCTTCCAAGATCGAACCGAAATGCGAAGGGGAACTTGTAAAAGAGAGGAAAAGACTGGAGACAAAAAGTGTCTGTGCTGGAGGAAAGGATTGAAGAAACGGTCTTGTGAGAAAGAAATGAAGTGAAGACAAGAGCTAAATAAAAGTGCTTGTAATTTGACCTCTATTTCCTCAACATTCTCAACATGTGCACGTAATATTATTATTGGGATGTGGAAAAGTACAGTGAGCGTCCAAGAAGAGACGAGTGAGTGAGTGGAGGAGTCGAGTCAAGCGACCTCAAGTCATAAAGCCACGTAGTGCAAAAGGAGGGAAGTATATAGTGCTGTATAGCCAAAAAAAAGTTATACTGTACTATTTACTATAAGAATAGGTATACATATAGACAATCATATAGCTATAGTTACTACATATAAATTCTAGTTATATATTCGGTTTCTTCGGCTAAAACTTCTCGGCTTGTTTTCATTTCACTTGATTTCTGAATTTAGCGTCTACGATTCCATGTGTAGAAGAACCTACATACGCCAACCTACATACAAACATATACTTACATTTTTGCACTGCAAATGATTGTTGACGTTGTTGACGACGTTGCTTTGACTTGTCTTGAGTCTTGACGATGACATTATCCCAAAGTATAGAGGGACATTTCAGTTATTACAAACATTTATTCAAAAATTGCCTCCGAACTAAATACCCTGGTTTGCTTGTTTTGTTTCTGTGTGCGGAACGGAACTTGAAAACGAATCAAAGTATAATTGATCAAGTATATTTAGTACCAACTATTTTTAGGTCTGTCATTAGAAATCAATACATTATATACTGAATGACTAGAAAGTAAAACAAACTGAAACTCCCGTATTTTGGCATTATTTTGATTTTTGACCGATTTAGTGGAATTGAGCCCCACTTGTATGACGTAATATTTGCAGTGCTCTACAGTAAGAAATAAGCATGGCTATATATATACAGTCTATACTAGGTATGCATATATCACAGAGCCCAGGAGCCGTCGTAAATATTGTATTATGGTACCATGTGGAATCATGTGCCGTGCAATCATTTCAATTCAGATCCTATGGAATGGAATAGAAAATGGATTGAAATGAAATGGATGACTTCATTCATAGTTATAGTTATAGCTACAGATTCAGATATAGCAGCTATGTATTCATTACAGAGTATTATAGAACGGAGAGAAGACGAACATGAAGAAGACACTGGAAAGTAAGTGAGCACGAACAGTTTCTGCACTGAATATATCCATCCATCCATCCAAGACAGTGCAGTGACAGAACTGTCGTGTACTATTGAGGGTCTAGGACAAAAGACCGCCGCCGAAATATCGCGGACCAAAAGACCGTGGCCACAACACCGTAATTCCATAAGAA
>JAQFZC010000580.1:0-46194 GCA_034695205.1 Dicyrtoma fusca
AACCGTTTTACTTGTGTTACAAATAAATCCGTAAAGATTTGTAAATCATACTGTAATGTCCCCAAGCGTGAAACAGAGTTTATCTCGATATACAGTAATTTTATTAATTAGTAGATTGCTTGTATGTATAATGAGTGTAATGAGGGATTTTTTGTTATTAAATTTACAGATAAAACCTGACTTGAAGGATTCCAAAAAAGGACTACATATAAATATAGTGCGGTAAATGTAGTGTAGAAGGAAGAGGACGAAGAAGACTCGGCTTTGGCACAGTGTTAGACTACTAAAATTAGTAGATCACCACCTCTGACCAAAGATGCCTTCCATGAGACTGGATGCTACTGACTCAGAGTACAGTGATGATGAAGCAACCCCCTTGGCTCATCATGATATCTATGGAGGAAGGTATGAGTGATCATAATCCTAACCGTAATATATATCTTTTTCTTCTATCCTTTTATAATGGTAAACATATACAAATATAATTTAAATTTTTTTTCTTTTCGTAGTCCTAATGTACTAGAGTAGAGTAAATTAGCCACGTACATGATTATACACATCATACAAGTAGGTTAAAGTCATAAAATTAAATTCAATTTTGGTAGTAAAGTAGGTACCTATGTAGGTACATGTATAGAAAGTGTGTAATGGCATCGTTATACGTGTACCTACATTTGTAATCAAAATCATGTTAGTATTTTAGTAATCACAGCTCGTTCATTACAAATTATTAATTTTAAATTTCTTTATAATACAAATAGAAAAATCTTTGGCAATATTATTAGAATTAATATTACTACCTACTTTCATGCAAGAAATTTGTTTTACAAATTGAAACGCATTCAATCATTCAATACACACTGCATGGAAGTGTATTATTAGAAATTATGGTCTTTTTGAGAAACTATTGTGTTTGAACATTCATTTTTATTAAACTTTTTGAATTCTTAGTCATTATTATTATACGTATTGATTATTTGTTTCTTGTGTGTCCTACATCGTCAATTGTAGCACGAAGGGGACTGAAACAAAAAATTGGGATGTCTTCCGAAATCTTCCTGTGGAAGCTGAGAGTGAGTCGTTGGAGGACCAAACTTGTTACCAGTTTATCATTAAAAGCCTGAAAGTAAGTTTTATGTTTCTGTCTCTCTCTGTAAAATGAAATTGTGTGGATTTGATTTATAAATTAAAGGAAATTAGGTAGTCAGATATTCACGAAATCATAATCATGTGTGCTTGCATAGACGTTATATTGTCCATTAATGTCAGTTTCCCTCCACAACAAGCCTATTATCTGTACCTTGCTTTTGTCTTAAAAATTCAGAACTACTGTATTGTTGTGGCTATCGTATCGTAGTATGTATTCTAGTAGTATTCTTTTTCTTTGGCTAGTAAGGGTTTTATTGTAATTTGGGTGAATGTGTTGCGTCCCTTTGTTTTGCACTGTCTTGACTCCTATATGTAGTATAGAATCTGTCGAAGGAACATAATGTGATTGTTTTTTATTGCAAATTGTAAAAGCTCTAGTAGGTAGTTATAGGTAATAACAATGATTATTGTTATTATTATTATTACGATCGTAGCTTCAAGAAGTAGTACTATCCACCTTGGCGGTATTGACGCAAGCCTATACACTGTATTCCTTTAGTTTTGGTATTATTGGTCCCTCATCTATCTATAATGCGCCTGTCTTACTAGTTAGTAAAGGTATACCCCTACATTCATGTGCGGGGGTATACTTACCTAATTTTAACAGGCCAAAATAATTTTTGAATCAAATCAAATCAATTGCCACGCATGGTGACATACTCTGTCGCCGTTCTTTATGTGTATACTTTGACACTAATAACGTTATATTTTTTTTTCGTTTTTCTTGTGAGTTTTTATCTTTGTAGCTTTTTATTGGTACATTATTAATATTTCAATTTTTCAGATTTCAAACGAGTAATGACTGTAATTTTCAGCTTAGAGTTCATAATTTAGGTTCGTCTTTTACCCAAGGGCTTATGGTACATATATATGTATGCTTCCCAATCCTTTATAGTAGTAGTAGTAGTAGTAGGTATTTAGGTAGGTAGGAATAACGTATAAGATCATTAAATCAATGGCAGGAGGAGTGTGAGTGTGAGTGAGGTAAAGAGTAACAGAATTTATTCTTGCATATACATAGGCACTACTTACGTACTTGCGTAAAGTGGAAAGACTTCTTTTAATGGATACAAACGTTTCGTTAAAGTGTTCTTCGTTCTTTCGGAGGTTATTTTGCGGCCTATACCAGCTATAAGATTAGGGATTCTATTACAATGTATGTACCTACGTGTGTGAGACGAAACGAAATCGGGCTCAGTACAGATAGTTTTTGGCTTGCGTCTGAGATGTGGCCTTTTTTTGGGTATAGATAGCTATACAACTAGAGCAAAAATGGCTCTTTTAGATGCTGCAATTTAATCATCGCATGCTTGGAAGAGTGGGATGAATTACGGATAAGATACAGATGGTCGGCTATCTATCCTTTATAAATATTGTAGTATGTATCGTACCGCAGATGTGGCGTACATACCTCCATGTATTTATAGTCTACAGATGAGTGCAATACAGTCTAATTTGGATTTGGATGCTGTGGAATGTAGGCTACTTTTTTTTATGTGTGTGTTTGTGTGTGTGGATGCGTTTAGCTGTGTAGTGGATGCTGAAATACTTAATGTGTATAGAAGAACATGCTCAATTTAAATTAGAGAATCAGTTTAGTAGTGTAAAATGCCTGCCTAACTGTCTGTATTACACGTTTTAACACGCTTCACAGACAAAGCACAGTTAGCATCGTCTTTCCTTTCTTTCTTGATACATATATTATGTGTGTTGATGGACGGACAGATCAGTAGGCTGTATTCAGATTGGCTATATGTATATATGTATATTTTGTACCTTTTTTTTTGTTTGTTCTGTTTGTTGTACGTTTATTTAATGCATAGAAGTAGGTGTCTTGTGGGTACAGTTGGTATTTTAAGTAACGCACGATTTTGCTTGGTGCAACACCCTGATACATATACTATATGTATAGCTATACCTACATACAATGTGAGCCTTTGTTTATGTTTTACTGACGCTTTAGACGCTTTCGTCTTTTTCGTCTTTCATCTTTCATTTCAAGACCTTTTGTAGGTTGTATTGTAGGGTTTTACATTCAAACCTGAATTAAGGGGGCTTTGAGAGTATTCCATTTCTTTATTTTCTTTCTTTTTATATATGTATGTGCGTGAATTTACTGCCGTAGGTGTTCTTACAATGCAATGGTAGCAGTCATTTAAGTTTGTATTGTAAGGGCCTACTAAAAATGCAAACTTTGTCTTTCTTTCTTTGTCACTGGTTTTCCTGTTCTTTGTCAAACAAATAGTATGTCCGGAACTCTTTCTTTGCCGAATTTTAAAGGTTTTTTGTGGGTGTGACATTGGATTTTTAAAACTTTACTAAAAGTATACTTAATTAACATAACTTTTCCCCCCATTAATATGTCATTGTATGGTCTTTATTTGCTACATTTTAAAATCAAAGAAATACATTTAGCTTACATACATACGGAAATGGCGAAAATTTCTTCCATAGTTAAAACATTTCTTCTATATGGACTGAAACTGATGATTAAGTACTGACAATTTCATAAATTTAGAATAATGATTGCAATTTATTGCTTTATTACTCACAGTAGCTTTAGTTGTTGGCTTTTTGTTTAAAATTTGCTTGTTCATTCCAAAGGCTGCCGGCTGTGGCGATTGTGATTTAAGAATGAAAACGTTTTTATGATCATTATTTCTTGTAAATTTATTGTGTTTTGTGGGCAAAATTTAATACTGTGATGTATTCTATTTTCATTACAGATTTTAGCGTATTTTGTGACCTTCATTGCTGTTTTAGCTGGAGCAGTTATTGCCAAAGGCAGCTTGTTATTAATGACGTCGCAGTTAGAACCCGATAGAACTTTACCTTTTTGTAATAGAAAATTCGGTAAGTTAAACTGACATTTGGTATAATCGTGGTTATTACTGTTAGTTAGTTAAACTGGGTGAATAGCTGTTTGTGAAGCGGAAAGGGGTTTTACATGTATATTATGATTATTTTCTAGCGCGAGATAAACAATTCGTAGTAAAAATATCCGAGGAAGAGAGAATCTCATGGACTTGGGCGATTTTATTTGCCTTCCTGGTTCCTGAAATGGGAACTTTTATTCGATCACTTCGTATCTGTGTTTTCAAGTCATGGAGGAAACCAGGGACGATGGAATTTCTTGCAACATTTTTCTTTGAAGTGAGTTTTACAAACAGAAATTCCAGTGATTTGTGGAACTGTGTTTGTTTATGTGTCTATACATGAGAATTGTAAGATGTCTGAACCTTGTAATTTTATTTAATTATTATAACTGTATTCCTTTTGTTGTTTGTTTGTTTTGTTGAACACAGTCCTGTCATGCCGTTGGTTTAGCACTTTTCGTATTCTATGTCTTGCCATCAGTTAATGTAGTTAAAGCAGCTATGCTCACAAATTGTGTTTGTGTCCTCCCTGCCATTTTCGGTAAATACTATGTTTTTTTTGTCATGTACCTCCTTACCATTATTATTGTTAAATGATTGTTTGCATTGTGTTGTTGACTGTTTTAAATTAGTACGAAGAATTACTTAAAATTACTTAATCGTGGAATAAGAGTTGTGGTTCTGATTGTGCGTCTGCTCTGTGTAGGTATGCTGTCGAGGCATTCAGAGAATGATGGGAAGCCGAAATGGCTTTTAAAATGTTCTATTGATCTTGTGGCAATTCTATTTCAATTGTCTGGACTCTTATTGTGGCCATTATTTTCTTCGGAATCTCCAAATTCAAGGCAGTGGATGTTACCAGTGTCAGCTGTCTTGATTTCATGTGGCTGGTGGGAGAATTATGTGGATAGCTCGTCTCCTTTTGGTGAGATTCCATTGTATAATTATGAATACGAGTATGACTTAATGCCGTACGTGCTTTTTTTTTGTTTTTACATTTTCCTTAATTAATCACCTACGGTTATTCGTTTAATCAACTTTGAACTCTCTCTCTCTTACACCTTTTATTTTATTCACTTGATAGTCGTGAAGCATGTATGTTCGTAGGTATGAGTACATTAAATGATGTGCCTATTTTTTCTTGAACTTTGCAGCTCCTATTAGAGCCTTGGGGAAAATGAGAAAAAACCTTGTGCACACACGTTACTTCACATACATCTTCATCTCCGTATGGAAAATGCTCGTATTTTTTGCTTTCATGATCATGTCAGTTTGGCTCGCAGGTGGTAATGTCGCTAATCTTTTCACCAAGTTTTCTGACTCTTTTGCATCTCATCGTATCAACGTCACTGAGGTAAATTAAGGGCCATCCTTGTCCTTCGAATTTGATTCTAGGCTAACATTTTAGTTATTTATGGCTTATAGCATAGTAAAAGACTTTCATTTTATGATGTATGTATTTAATGTGTATGCAATTGTATATCTACAGGTCAAGTATAATGCTTTCGCCGAGGTTTCACCAGATTCTCCAGATGCCCTTCCCCTCCAGGAAGTAATTAGAGAAAACTCTGCACCTAATGCCGTGACACATACGCTTTTTGTACAGATTTTAGCGGCATACTTTTGCTACATTTTCGGTGAGTGTTCTTAGAAAATACTTGAAACAAACTTGTAATTGTACTTAGCAGAAAAGTTTAATCCGGATTATGGTAAAACTTGAAATTTTTTCTAAAATTCCCCATGCATAATGTAGGTACTTGTTTTTATTTTAGGTAAATTCGCTTGCAAGATTTGCATTCAAGGGTTTAGTTTTGCCTTCCCCGTCAGTTTAGCCGTTCCTGTGACACTGTCAATCTTGATTTCCCTCTGTGGTCTTCGATCAGAAAACCCATGTTTTTGGGACAGCTTTTTACCGCAGTACTTGTACTGGAGTTGTCCAAAGGGCGATAACTTCATCTCAGACTTTATCTTCAAGGAGGTACGTTCGCAGTAATATTCATATATATAGCTGCAGTCGCAGTGCATTGCTATGTACAAAGTAAAGAAAGGACTTTTTTTTAATGCTCCCAAGCCAAGTCACCGTACTATCTGTTTCTGCTGAGTTAACACTTAGAACCCATTAGAGACAGATACATAAATTTTTATTTTGGCCTTTGGCAATGCGATGCAGTGTGACTCAGTAAAACACTAAGGACTAAAAGGTAAAAAAGACGTGGTGTTAATTTTTGTGACTTTTTTGTGTATGCGTTGCGTCACTTACAGTATGCCTGGGTCTGGTTACTATGGCTGTTATCACAAACTTGGGTGGCTCTGCATATATGGACACCTAAATGTGAGCGTTTGGCAAGTACAGAGAGACTCTTCGTCACTCCAATGTACAATTCCCTCTTGATTGATCAGTCAATGGCCCTTAATCGGAAAAGGGATGATGACAATGACATTAGGACTGATGAGGTAGAGCAAGATCCTTCAGAGACTGACTACGAGGAGATACGCTCCATTGACTCGTCCCATAAGGAAAAAGATAGTAAATTCAAAGCTGACACTATACCCAGAATCTATGCCTGCGCTACAATGTGGCACGAAACGAAAGTAAGTTTTTTTTTGTTATAAGATATAAAGATATAATTAGCATATAGTAACTTGTCTGTGCCTGTAATATTAATATCTGACTTTACAACGAACAAATACATTAATAGCTCCAATCTACTCAGAACACTTTTTTATTGGTTTCAACGGTGGCTACGTGATTTTTTTCAATAATTGCCCCTGGCATTCCATTGTACTGAAACGTATTGTATGATTGTACATAATACAGTTCCCGTCTGACTCTGAACACGTAATCTGTACAGGGTAATACTGTTAAGTAATATTTAATACAGTGTCATCTAAGAAGGTGCATAATATGCTAAATACGTTTTTGAAATACCAAGCGTGGTATTGACATCTTTAAAAAAATTGTAAAGTACAGATAGCAAGACTTGCATCTGTAGGACACCTTCGTTTGTGCACTGATGATGCACTCCTTGTTTTCTGCCATAATGCTAATGCTATTATTATGTCTAAAGTATGAAAAGTACATAGGAAGAAACGCCTGGTGAATTATATATGACAGTGACATGGCATGATGTTGATTCTTACAGGAAGAGATGATGGAAATGTTAAAGAGTATCTTCCGAATGGACGAAGATCAATGCGCTCGGCGTGTGGCCCTTAAATACTTTGAAGTAGTTGACCCCGGATACTACGAGTTTGAGAGTGAGTTCAGTTTCAATTGAAATTTTACTTTTCATTCTGTCTACAAAGGAAGATATTAGTTCTTTTCTTTATCGTAGTTGGTACTGATTGATTGATGGTGATGGTAGCAGTGTCTACCGCCTTTGGCTCAGATGAATTCAAGTCAATTATGAGATTATATTGGAAGTGTGAATGAATAATGATATGCGTAACTGTGTCTTGATTCTTATTATTTTTTTTTAATTCTTGTAGCTCACATTTTCTTCGATGATGCTTTTGAATTGCGAGATGAAGGAAGTATAAACTCACCTACGATAGTCAATACTTTTGTGAAACTGATGGTGGATACAATGGAAGAAGCGGCTTGCCACGTCCATGAAACACAAGTGCGGATTCGACCACCCAAAAAAATCCCAACTCCATACGGCGGTCGTCTTGAATGGGTTCTACCAGGAAAGACAAAGATGATAGCTCATTTGAAGGATAAAGCAAAGATTCGGCATAGGAAACGATGGAGCCAAGTCATGTACATGTACTACCTTCTGGGACACAAATTAATGGAACTGAACATTCCCGTGGCAAGAAAAGAAGTGATTGCTGAGAATACGTATTTGCTAACACTCGACGGTGATATTGATTTCCATCCAAATGCTGTAGAATTATTAGTGGATTTGATGAAGAAGAATAAGAATCTGGGTGCTGCTTGTGGTCGGATTCATCCGATTGGATCTGGTCCTATGGTGTGGTATCAAATGTTCGAGTATGCTATTGGGCATTGGCTTCAAAAGGCTACTGAGCATATGATTGGATGCGTACTTTGTTCCCCCGGATGTTTCTCTTTGTTTCGTGGAAAAGCTCTTATGGATGACAATGTAATGGCCAAGTATACCCTTCGATCAGATG
Organism: Dicyrtoma fusca; assembly: GCA_034695205.1. NCBI lineage: Eukaryota > Metazoa > Arthropoda > Collembola > Symphypleona > Dicyrtomidae > Dicyrtoma > Dicyrtoma fusca. The sequence goes on from JAQFZC010000580.1 coordinate 8,166, forward strand.
AAGCTCGTCACTACGTCCAGTACGATCAGGGAGAGGATCGTTGGCTTTGTACTTTACTCCTTCAGAGAGGTTACCGGGTAGAATACTCAGCTGCTAGTGATGCTTGGACACATTGTCCCGAAGGTTTCAGCGAGTTTTACAATCAACGTCGTCGATGGGTTCCCTCTACAATGGCTAATATTATGGACTTGTTGGCTGATTACAAGAGAACGATTAAGGTCAACCCGGATATTTCTATGCCGTACATCTGCTACCAGGTAATGCACTCCTTAGCCTTGCGTTGATTTCCTTTTTTACGAACTTCTATAAGCTCTCAATATACAGTTAATTATTGTTTAATTTTATTCTGTAATATTTGCTGCTTAAACAGACTATGTTGATGGGTGGTACTATTCTTGGACCTGGAACGATTTTCCTTATGTTGGTGGGTGCTTTCGTCGCCGCTTTTCGAATTGACAATTGGACAAGTTTCTACTGGAATATTTATCCCATCCTATTTTTCATGATTGTGTGCTTCACTCTCAAGTCAAGTATACAGTTGCTCGCCGCTCAGATATTATCGACCCTGTACGCATTGGTTATGATGGCTGTGATAGTTGGTACGGCCCTTCAGTTAGGCGAGGACGGCATCGGGTCGCCGTCCGCTATTTTCTTGATATCACTGTCAGGCTCATTTTTTATAGCAGCCTTACTCCATCCGCAAGAATTTTGGTGTATCGTCCCTGGTCTGTTGTATCTCCTGTCCATTCCCTCCATGTACCTTCTTCTTATTATCTATTCGCTCATTAACTTGAATGTGGTCACTTGGGGTACTCGAGAAGTTGCTACAAAGAAATCTAAACAAGTAAGTATTACCCTTATTATGCAAACGTTATTCAGTACCGTTTATTGTTTAACTGTAACTACAATTGTCTTGTTTTTAGGAACTGGAACAAGAAAAGAAGGATCAAGAGGAGGCCAAGAAACGGGCTAAGAAATCTGGGTTCCTTGGATTTATTCCTGGTACTTCAGCCGATGATACGGAAGGCTCTATTGAACTCTCGTTTGCTGGTTTATTCAAACTCATGTGCTGTACCCATCCCAAGCCCATCGATGAAAGACAACAACTTTTGAGAATTGCGGATGTTTTGGAGAAAGTTAACAAGAGATTGGATAGCATTGAAAAGTAAATAAAAGGATTAAGCAGATTTGACTACAAATTTTTACAAATTCTCATATGTATAAGTTATGTCAATGGAATTAATGGCATACTTTGCTCTCTGTGTAGGACGGTTGAGGTGCCGGTCATTAACCGCCGTCGACCCGGTGCAGCCAACAGTTCTGCAAGTCCACGGGATAATCAAGGAAGAGAAGGTGGTGAGGAACATCATAATCGAGATGCCGATGAAAATAAGGATGAAGACGATGATGAGACTTCCTCATCTGGTATATATTAAAATCTTTTAAATAACCGCGTCAGTGCTAAAACATTTACCGGTAAAATAATTGCATTAAAATAATGTGTCACTGTCGGAAATTTCAGATACACGGGAAAGACGTGACGACTTAATGAACCCTTACTGGATTGAAGATCGGGATTTGAAACGTGGAGAAGTTGACTTTTTACCTGGCCATGAAATCATGTTTTGGAAGGACTTAATCGAGAAATATTTGAAGCCCATTGACGCTGATAAAAAGAAAGAGGTTAGTTTATTTGAACACTGAACGGGTGAAGTTTCGGGTTAGCTTATGCATGCACTACTGAATTAAAAAGTTACGTAACTGTTAAACTAAAAGTTAAAATAACTGATTCTCGTAAATTACAAAATAGGCTCGTATTGCGCAAGACTTGAAGGAATTGCGGGATCGTTCAGTCTTTTTCTTTTTCATGATCAACGCCATTTTTGTCTTGATTGTGTTCCTTATGCAATTGAACAAAGACCAACTCCATTTCAAATGGCCCTTGGGAATCAAAACTAATATCACAATTGAGGAATCAACTGGCGAGGTAAAGTTCAATGTGCAATAATTACAGTTATAAAAAAAAATTTGTGAATCAGATTAAGTAAATGTCTAATGCTTAATAACTACTATAAATTTTATGTATTTTTTGCTGGCTGGGTTTTCAGGTTCATATTTCTAAGGAATACCTTCAGTTGGAACCTATTGGTCTCGTATTCGTTGGTTTCTTCGCTCTCATTTTGATTATTCAGTTTATGGCTATGTTGTTCCATCGTTTCGGTACATTGTCCCATATTTTGGCAGCCACGGAAATCACTAGTTGCACCAAAGAAATCGATCCAATCAGTAAAGACTCAGCTGTGCAAAAAGAAGGGGTTCGACTCATCCGTAAATTCCAGAGACTGAGAAACTTTGATGGTATGTTTTACAAGTTCTGTTGCGTCTACTAGTTTAATAGTGATGAATATCTTATGTAGAAAAGAGTAGTACTAATTTCGTCTTATTTTTCTTTTAAAGGTGACAGCGATAGCGGTCACATGGGTGGACCAGGCGACGCGGGTAAAAGAAAGACGATCCATAATCTGGAGAAACAAAGGCAGCTAAGACGGCAAGTCGGAACTTTGGACGTGGCATTTGAAAAGACATTCAAAGAAATTCTTAACTGTAAGGGGACTTTTTAAAAACTTTAAACAAAATAATTAAACTAGTGCCGTTATACTCGTAGGTCTTGGAAGGAAGTTGTGAGTAAATTCCCGATTCAATTATGTGATACACTAATAATAAACATATTATGATATTAGCTCCGGATAAACAAGCGAAATTATTGAGGGGAGACAATTTCGAAGTGACATTCCAAGCTTTGAAGGAAAGGAGAAGCACTGTTTTAGAACGACGAAGTTCCGTTGTGGAACGAAGAAAAACTCAAATGGAAACATTGAAAGGACCCATTTTACCCCCGAATGGAGTGGCTAACGGTACCCTCGTACCTTCCACTGCCGCATCCAGAACTAGAGGAAAAGCTCCAAAACCCAAAGTCACAAATATTGACTTCACGAATGGAGCTCATAATAACAACAGAGTTGCAAACACACCACCTGTAGGTGTCCTCAATCAGGTAAATAACTCTTAAATAGTCCTTCAAACACAAACAAAATACTGATTATCTGTATTATTTACCTTGTTCTTGAAGCAGTTCGCAGTTCGGATTAAAACTACCAACTACTGTTACCTTACAAAACTTGTTTTTTTTCTTTCAGGCCTACATTCCTGATGATATTCAAATGTACAATATGCAACAAAATCGAAGAAATTCCGTTGGATGGAGAGATCCCGAGCTGGGACTCGGAGAAGGTGGTCTTCATGCCAGAGATCAGTACGATGGTCTTAATTGGGGTGGTGAGCCCGGCGGTGGTGGTAGCGGAGGGTCAAGCAATTAAGAGCAAAAACTCCCAAAATAAATAATCATCACCAACAACATCAATCATCATCATCCTAAACTATATGTATGTTACGATGACGAAAAAAAAACGCCAATATAGTGATATTAATAAAAAGAATCAAATCGTTATTTTATATTTTAGCTGTAGGTATAAAACAGACACACGCAGTATGGGATACATATATATTCTATTATTAAAATTCCTACTTGTAGTCAGTGATGTACATATACGTACGTAGGTTTTATATATTATGTGGACAAAACGGTTTATTAGTTTGAAGTCACGTAAGTACGGACAATCATAAAATTTATTCGTCGAGATCAAGTTTTATCATTTTTGTTATTTTGAGAGCAATTAAAATGAAACCCCATTCAAACGAAACGTATCGATTTCTGTGCAGTAGCTCCAATATTATTGTATTATATATTGTAGCGCGTACACCCCTCCCTACTGACTACTCACCTCCAGGGTAAAAGCTATGCGTTTATAAAACAATGATCAAGTAGGGGTTATTGTCAATCTTGACCTTTTGTAGCCTTGCTGTTGTAGACGAATTTTTAGACTTGGCGTACTTTTAAACTTTTTTTATTTGTTAGCCAAGGAATAAAATGTATTCTGAACATTTTACAGTTGAATCGGAGGCTTGAAGATTTCACTTATTAGTATAGTGTCAGGCTTTACATTTCAAGTAAAAGTAAATGAATCTTTATAGACTAATTAGGTATTATATATTTATTACGTGACGCATTGTTTTTTTTTGTCGGGAAAGACAAAACCAAAACAACACAAAAGGAGAAATGAAGAAGCAATACACTAGATAATTATACGAAATATGAGTAGTATTTTTGTACGTTTATATGACTATACTGTAAGTGAAGCATAAGTAATTTGAACTGTAAACTTTGTTTGTACTCTGTAACACTGTATCTTCATTTATTGACTTGATTTCACTGCTATCCAGGTAGTTTTAATTCATGAATGTACTTACACACTTTTGTTCATCTTATTACCTTTATCTACCGTGAGCTACTTAGGTACTATACAATTTTACAAATTATTATTATATGTAGGAATGTGTGTGGATATCTGCATGCATACAGCAGACTGCATACGTTTTTAATTTAGTATTTTCCTTTTCTTGTACTATTATTACTTGCAAACGACAAGGTTCTATCTGCCTTCATTCATTCTTAATATTACCAATATATCTGCTAGATTTTCATTGAAAATTGAAAAGTACTGTTCTTGAACTGTAGTATTTAGTAAGTAAATATAAATTTAGGTAACATATATATATATATAACTATTTACAAGGAAATTTTTATGTAATTTTAAAACAAAACGAAAAATTATGATATATGACACGCTTGGAAATAATAAGATTACTACAGTATGTGTTTGTAAGTAATTAAGTAATAGCAATTCGCTATCTCATTACTTTTATAAATCAAATTAACTAGGAACTTTTATTTTTGTAAAAATGCAATATCAATACCATCATTTGGGCAAAATACGCGAGATAACGAAAACGAAATAAAAACTGTTATCAGTATAACAATAAAATATATTAACCACTCACTCTTTTTGCATATTTCAGTCTCAAATAAACTTACTATGTATAGTTAGAAGAAGAATCTGATTTGCTTAACAATGGGAGACAAAAAGTATTATTTTATTATTATGTCATTTCATTATCTCAACTAATCATCAAACAAACAAAAGCAAATGCACCACAATTGTTCTCCTTCCGTTTTCTTCTACAATGTTTGGCATCTTCGGTTTTAAGATTTCCGCTTCAAGTATACAAGTGTACAACGTTTGCCTGTCAAGGTATACAACTCAAGAAGTTTATTCCGTATCCTCATAGATTTCGGGAATGTCGGACTTTTCATGAAAGTTCCAAGCTCAGGCGTTTTAGAATAATCCGACTTATACAACGAAAAACGCTGCAAAAGTACTCACTAGTGCAAGTACTGGGTTTTAATGTGTAAATCACTGAAAGACTGTGAAGCACAGGTTCTAGTACACTGGCTACTCATGCAGTCAGTCTCAGTACACACCTTGTCTCACATTTGCAAGAAAAGTTAGATCCAACTTTCACCTTTGCTGGTTCTGGTGTGCTTGCTTGGTTTAATTTTTCGCCTCCAATTATTCACACCACATAGGTTTCGAAAATATCTATGAATATTTAATTCATACCATGCAATTTAAAACGTATTTTCTAGTTTTGGGAGTAATTGAGTTGAAATTAACTGAGTTATACACAGTACATAACTACACGAATCACGAATTCATAAATAGAAATAATTTTTCTCGACACATTTTGCATGTTAGCAATTTATTAATCCACCAATTATTAGCTAACTTATCAATCACAATCACCCACCCACACTTGTACTTTTCGACGAGAATAATTATCTGATTTACCCGAGTTATGTACTTACTTATAAATTTCACTGATTAAAAATGCCGTGCTCTTTCCTTTAAAAAACTCAAACACCGGAATGTTGGAGAGTATTGAAAGAATTTTGAAAAGTATTCTCTACAACGTTTTTTCTGTTATGATTTTACTTTTGGTCGATTACCTAATTAAAATAAGCCCGGTTGAGGTTGACCTATATTTAGTATTATTGCGTATAGGTGTTATAGGTACAAATAATTAAACTATTTAGACTGTTTAGTGCATGTTTAGGTTGAGGCAAAAACGACAATGACGTGGGTTGAACTTTAGAATACTGTTCGAATAATTTCACTAACTTATATTGCATAAGTTTGGAATTGGAGTTTTAAAATAATTCATTCCAAAGTTCAATCCAATTTAATCACACGCAACAGCGCAGCGTAATAAAGTTCATTTTCGAGAATATACGGTATGCCTATAATTATCTTGTGTGCTCCTTTTATTTAGCAATAGCAATGAAATTCACTGTATTATATTGGCAAGTTGATGATTATACATACTAGCCAAATACCCAGATAGAAGTTTGACATGAAAGGATAGAAACCTTAAAAAAAACCCTCCCATGAAAGAAACCTTCCCTCTACTCCCAGTGATACAGGCATATACGCCACCATCACCAACTACTTCCAAGGAACTATCCCACAGAATTCAAGATCAAGAGCAAGATCAATGAACGAAGGTGCGAAAGTCCTCACCATAAGAAGTTTTCTTGCATCATCCTTTTATTGAACTTACTCTTGAACACACCTCTACGACCTGTAGGCCAAATTTTAAATTCCTAATTACACAGTGCGATACGATACAAATATGTACCACCCATCTTTCAAATGCTACATAGTTAGGTATATACATACATAGATTTAAAATATCTTCAGTATCTACAATAAATTAAGCTAAATTCTTAATACAGTAATGTTTTCCTTTTGCTCGCAACTATCTTAATTTATAGCTTCTGCTTCTAACGCAAAGGCAATGCCCACCCTAGCTTCCAAAGAAGTGCACAAAAAAAAAGAACCCGTCCCAAGAGAATGAACTAGCGATCTTGCCAACTTGGAAAAATAACTGATTTGAATTAAAAATGTAAGGCGTATGGCCTAACCTTGAAACAGAAACAAAACGAAAGGAAGACATTTTATGAATATTTATTTTCAATAATTCTTCGTGTAAGTCAGACATGGGAAACGAGATGGGAATAGACTATATACACGCACACTATAGTATTTTCATACCAGTTCTATATTGTGTGCTAAACTTAGTCCTATCAATGATAAAGTGTAAGCAGTTCCTATATGATGTACAGTACATCGCATTCATTTTCTAATGCAGGGAAACTATGTAAACTAAAAGGGGGAAGGGCAGCGAGCGATTTACATAGTCTCAAATCGTGACCATGAAATCCATGAACCGTAATTTATATGAATAGGTAGGCATAAGTGTGTTTGCTTAAATTCATTCTAGCCATTTTAATTTCCTCAACCTACCTTTCAACGCTGACTTCAAGCTTCACTGATAAGACAGAAATATGACAAGGCTGAAAGAAGTACAATACATACGTGATCTGGAAATACAGCTCATCACTGCACTGAAACACTCACATTGCGACAATAATGTGTAGAAAAACGGAAATCCTGAATTCCCGCACGACTTCTCCATGTAAAGACAAAAGGAGGGGAAAGCAAGAGGCTTAAGAAAGACAGGGAATTACAGAATTTATTAGTTAAACACAAACAAAATTCTCGGTGTATCTAACTTACTATTTAAGCAGAGATTACACAGTACTTCACACCAGATCAAAATTATATGTTTCTCTTGCAATACATAATATGTAGGTACATACATACTATAGGCACTATTTCGCCCCAAAGCGACCGGTAGTTGTACTGCCATTTAAATGAGGAGCACACATGACAGCACCCCGAGCAAATGCCATGTACAAATAAAAGGAAAAGCGGTGAAGGTGAAGCTCACTTTCACACCCTATACTTTCCCGGATAATTGTGATTTAATGCAAGCAATGCAGTACAATCGAACTAGTCGAGAACTATCTCGCTCGACTTTGCTCTCCATTCTCAAAGGCTATAATTTTTTCACAGTGTGGAAAGGAACTAAGCACATAAATCCGTAACATCAAAAATATGTCAATTGTCCACTATTCCACGAGCCTTGTGCACCTGTAATTATTTACGAATAGCTATAGAGGTTCCTATAATTACCATCCGTCATACAGTGGTACGTAGTATTGGTGTGTGGGTAGGTAAGTTTCCCGTCCATTACTTTGAATTTGAACTGAACGGAGTGGAGTGAAATCCTTTTACATAAGCACACACACTTTCCCCCGTTAAATTAATTCCGTACGAAATGTGCACAAGCATAAAAATCTGATTGGTTTTATAGCTGGGCCTGGAGGCAATGTAAGACTGTGTGGGATGGAATCATACATAGGAACGAGATTATTTGTCGCTGGTGGTAGGTTCCGCACTTATGTACATAAACACGAGTCCATTTCATTCCATCACTGCCTTCCGTGATTTCATTTTTGATTTGACTTTCTCCATCGGTGATGTGATTAAATCTGATGATGGAATGAATGCCGAATGTCGACTCTGGCACGCCGACTGCCTCAAATGCCGAATGCCGAATGGAGATTGGAGAGGGCTATATATATACCTATACATTCTCAACCTGACGTCGCGGTTGTGACTGACTTTCCTCTCTACTTTCTGTAATAATAATAATGGTAATGTTTTTGAGAAAGGCAGGAGCGTACATACTACCATGACTATCATAGTTATCACGTCAGTCACCGTTTTTTTTTATTTTCCGGTGAATTGAGGTACCACACACATATGTGCATGTGCATAGAACCTGTCTACGTCGCTCCGCTCTTGAGCACATACCTACATACATACATCTATGCACCCACCGACATTCATTGTCAGATCTATAGAAGTTCCTGTTCAAGATAAAGCAAAGGCAAAGGCAAAACTAAAATCAAAGTTGGAAAGTGGAAAAGGAGAAAAAAAAAGTTTTACCTTGTGCAAGGAAGTCGTACATACATAATTATCCGTACCTACCTCGGCAACAAAAAAAAAGTCTCTATATACTGTAGCACATTCCATCCATAATGTAATGTGTACGGGGGAGGACGTGCGAGACGTGAGACGTGAGGCTTGATTGTGATTGGGATTATATTGTGTATATGGTATATATAGTGAGGACCAGGAAAGCGAGCAGGGGAAAAGCGGAAGGAAAAGCACCATCGGATTTGGTCTATGTAGAAAGTAGAAAGTAGAAAGTGGAAAGTGGAAAGTAGAAAGTAGAAAGTAACGACATCACCATAAAGAGGGACTCATGACGTCATGGAACTAGCGACGTCATCATTTTCCGGGGAACTTGTGCAATTTTATTTGATGGTCCCATGCAAGAGAGTACTTTCCATCTCGCAAAAACTTCCACTTCCAATCTTCCAGGGTTACTCTATATCTATACGTTGACTCCGCATCGCATCGGGGAAAAAGGGAAAAGGGAAAGGGACCAGCACAATGGCAACTACAACCGCAACGACATAGTTGGTCGGTAACCAGACACAACCCATATCGCCACCGTCATGAAAACAACGACGTCGTCGTTGTTCTGCAAATCAAGAGAAAGTCAGAGGAAGCTCTATTTCAGCTCTCAGGCGATTTTTTTCCCCTTCCTCCGCATCCCACAAGTATGCATAAAGCAGAAAAGAGTCTCAAGGAAGAGAGGAAGAAAGGATGGGGAAGGGAAGGGAAGGTGAAAGGAGGATTGGAGAGAGAGAGAGAGAGGGAAACGATTACATAGGCGTTCTCAAAAACTATGACATGTCTCCGACTGCAATACAAAACACTGTACAAGCACAATACACAGCACCCTATCATTACTTTTACTACATAATTATGGATACTATCCTTAGCTACAGCGGATATACATACGCCTAGGTACGTGCAGTGAGCTGGTAGGTACTTAGGTACATACATACTGTACTGGGTAGCAATAGAACATAGAGGCACGAAGCATTTATTATGGACGAGGTTTAGCTCCAGTCTCTCCAGCACACTGCCTTGAGTCCTGAATCTTGAGTGACTGAGGAAAGCCTGAGCTGGCTGGAGGATGAACATGAACATGAACCTGAGGAGTGTGTACCCAAAACTACATGCATAGTCGAGAGTGCCTCATCGATAATTTCGACTGGAAAGCTCGGCTCTGCCTTTCTTTGGCTCGGCTCTGTGTGGACTGTGGGCTATCTGCTTCTGCTTGGTTTTGACTTGGCTTTAACTAAAGCACTGACTCCACGAACCGCTGCTGACTGCGACTATGATTCTGCAAATGGATGAATGACGCAAATGGTGACGCCATCAGGACAAAGACGTCATGAGGAGGAGGAAATTGTCCGGGTTGGGAGATCAACCGTCCCGGGATCTCTTTATATACTGGAAACACTGAATTTTCTCGTTCAAAACTTTACACGTGTTTCCACAGGACGTAACTCCACTACCACTACGTCTCTCTCTCGCTCTATCTTCTCGGTCTTGTGTTTAATCGCAATAATATATTTTACTCAATATTTCCTTTCCAAAATTTCTTATCAATTCTAAAGGATAATCCTCATCTATAAAACAAAAAAATATTGAAATATTCATTAAAATGTACTCAAGGATATTGAGAAGAAACCATTAAAATACTCAAGTTAAAAACATTTTTGATTTCATGCTAACTTCCTAAATAAATACATAAATAAATACAAATAAGAATCAAACTCGAAAGAACAAAGATAACGCATTGGTTCCGTTCTAAACTGCAATATGTTCTTTTGCCATTTACCTTCTGACTCAACTTGTTGTCACAAGCTACTCCAACTGAGAAGTAAAGTTAAAGTCAAAGTCAACACTAGCAACAATTTGAGCAACAGTTCCAATGATATTCTCAAGTATTTCTTTTCTATTCCTCCATGAATTCTCTGTAGAGAAAAAAATTGCGATAGGGATCTACTATATATATATGTATTTTTTTACACAGTACTAATTATTTAAATTCCAACAAAAGATAAAAATCTAAAGATTACAGTACACGTACCTTGACTCTACAAAATATATAAGAAAGTACAGAATTATATACACATATGTAACATTTACAGTTATTATATCTCGTGTTCATCAGAAACTCAAAACCTATAAAGAGTTACGTATAATACATTTAGTGTATACATATATACATTTGAAAAGAAATCAAAGCAAGTACCTAACTACATATTGGATAATACCACAAAAGTAATTATTATTACATCCATAAAACAAGAAGGACGAGATCAAATCTTAAAAGAAGATTGAGTCAACACAGAAAATATAAACCAACCTGTTACCTGCTCCTTGTACGGATACGTCTCTCCCATGTGGAACTAAGAATAAAAATATACATAGGAGAAAGTGTGGAATAACATGCCAAATTAGACTCTACCTTTCTCATCACAAAGTGAAAGTGAATGGTAACTTCAATAGTGCAACTGCGTCTGCATCTAGCCAACAAGTTGTACATATAAATCAAATCAAAATACACCAGAATACAAAGAAATCCCTCGAAAGTGTGAGATTTTCCTGTGACAATTTGTAAATGTGATTTTTTCCGACGAGAGGAACTACTAGTACATTATTTAATCGAGAGAGTAATACATACATATATCGGTATCTACATCGCAAACTTTAAAATAAAGGAATGTTTGTACCTGCTAAATAAACTAATTTATAACCGCAGCAAATAATCTATATAATAATATAACCTATACATACACTAAAGTACCTTTAGTCAAGTACCTACTGTGTTTAATCGTATGTATAAAAGTCACAAGCGTCCTGACATCCTCGATACTACATTTTGAAGGCATTCTTTCAAGTTTCCCAATTATTTAATCCAAGGCAAAATCAACAACATCAATCCCATTTTACAAAGTGCCAGGTAAGCACTCGCATTTGTTGTTTTTGTTTTTGTTTTTGTGTATGGGTACATGGTTACGTAGGTACCTACCTATGTATGAATGTGTGGATGTTAACAGCGGTAGCGGGGCATAGTGAAGCAGCATTGCATCGCTGTATTCTCTGTCTGGCCGTCTTCCTTTCATCGTAAGGACGCTCATGCATAGAATTTATTCGAATCTTAAAATATAATAAAGGATGGCATAGTCGTGAATGTGGACGGGGAGGATGTTGTGATATATGACAGAGAGATAATGGTCCATAATGTATGGCTCAAATGGCCTGTACAACTACAACCAACTACCAACTGAGTACACAGACTAATAGTAAATAGAAGAAACCAAACGAAACCAACGCAACGATAGATTCCAGATTACATTTATAGATACTGTACAATGCACATGAAAGTTTTGTGGGTAGGAAAAGGAATTGAAATGTGGGACCTACTAACTAGTAGTAAAACTCTCATCTGTGTTCGGCTATATCATAGAATTCTATAGAGAAAGCAATGTTTGTGGAGATAGAAGCTATTGGCACAGATTCAGACGAGACGCTTACACGATACGAGAGAAAGAGAGAGAAAGCCTGCCTTGCTACCTAAAGCACGTGGAGTGAGGCCGGGACAGTCTCGGTCGTGGTTTGGTTTGGCTTGCTTATCGCTGGCTAGCTTGGTGTTGATGTTCAATGTAGACAGAGAGTCGAGTAGAAAGTAGAAAGTAGAAAGTAGAATGGTACGAGCGTCGACATGACGTCAATGGAGCTTTTTCCACCCAAAACCCACGTCATTGTAGATGACGCCAAGAGTTGAGTTGTTAGACACCGTAGTCACTACACGTACTTGTCAGAGCCGGGCGTCGACGTTCCTGCAATAGTCTTCCCTATATCACACACACACACATACACTAATTTTAGGACGTCATATACATGAGGGCCACTACAGCGTATAGCAATAAGCAATACATCCCGCTCTCCTTATACAATAGAGAAAGGTATTTCTTCCCTCCTGGATCGATGCGACCACATCCAATGCATATCTCACCCAAACCAGAAATCAGAAGCAGTACCAGTACCAGGACTAAAAGAGTAGACCTCCAGTGTGTGCTGTACCAACTGTACCATGTATAATTTATTTCCTCGGAGTGATATGTATTTAGGTAGGTAGCTGCAGTATTAGTATGGTGGTAGTAGTAGTAGGTGTGGGAGTCGGGAGTCACTTCTACAGGAGGATACATGACGGGAGTGCCCGTAGGAATTTCTGAGAGAGAAATTGAAACTGATTGAGAGAAAGGGAGAAAGTTGTAGGAAGACTACTTGGCTCTATTGGTTCTATGAATAAGTCCGAGTGTGTGTATAGCATCTCTAGAGTCTATAGTCTATAGTCTACAGTCTAAGGTATACCTATATAGGATCGAGTGATGTGACTGGCACAGAACATGAGCGGAGAGGCTGATATCTCTTCTCAATCACATCACCATCACCGTCAATGACGTCCAACACGGAAAACCCTCCCCACTTGAGCTCATCTCGTTCATCCCTTGAATTTCCAAAAATATCCCAATAACCTCACTCATCATTCATGCCTCTCATCATTCACAGTCTATAATAAAACTCTCTCCTCATCTCTAGCGTAGCCGCAGCGGAGCACCGTACTTTCATTTAGTAGGCTCACTTAGTACTCTTGTCCCATTCGAAAACTCAACTCCATCTAGCCATACCTATGTAGATACGATACACGCATACATAAGTACCTACCTATTTACAAAGAAGCAATAGTAATTACTAATTACTAATTACAGGTGTAATTACCTACATAATAATTACTTTTAAAATACAAATACGAATACAAAATACAACTATTATTTTTACTTTTTGCCAGCTAGGATCAATTTTGTAACTTAAATCATGGATTCAAAAGTTCTCCAAAAGTTCCTCTTCCCCAAATTAGTTAAATAATGAACTGATCGTAACAGGAAGCTGAAAGACGAGTATAACCCCATCCCAATGCTTCGTAAGAGATTTGCTGTAACTGAGTAGGTAGGTAGTAGGTATGTAGTACAGTGCACTGACTAGTGAAATAACTACTGATGTATGTAAATTAGAGTCTATTGCATCCATTCAAGGACTGAAGATCATTTTAATATTAAATGTAAGCTATTATTTTTGGTATTATTAATCCCTGGTTATTTATATCAATTGAGGGCTGAAGCCTATATAATATTGGAAGATCCTATCCAAAAAATAAGTAGGTAGGTATGTACTTACATAAGGAAGAATAAAATTATTGCTTTTGAATGGGAAATGTAAAGCAGAAATGATACGGTGTACGGCTACGACTGCGGACTGAATGGATCTCCCACAGTATTTCATGCATTCTATATCAAACAATGACATCCCCATTCATAATTCTTTTCCAGTCTAGTCTTCCAGTTCCAGTGTCTCCGGTCTCCCGTCTCCAGCATCCAGTGTACCCGAGTATATAGTAGGTACATACTAAGACCGTGACGTCATATCATTTGATAGCATCCCAGATCCCACAATCTCGGCTCCTATGCTGTTCAGGAGTAGTAGGGTAGGGAAGATGCATATATGCCTTATATCTGAATGAAATCAAAGAGGGGAAAGAGATACTATACAGACTCCAATAATAGAAATAACATACCATATCATGTTCCAATTTTATCAAAGCGTTCCCCCCGTCCAAGTTCATTCAACGTGTAAGTAAGATGAGACGTTCTCATTCTCTTTTCCTCCACGTTTTCAACCTCAATAATAATTCCATAATAATATATAACATTACAATTTAGTACGAATTACAAATTATTACAAAGTAAACTACTATACTCACTCCGTTGATTTAGTACTATCATCATTATTTTGACTACGTAATTTATTTACTTTTTTGTTTTTATCCCTACTTCGATTTTACTTTTGAAAATACGATCCCAACCAACCATTTTTTTTAATGCTATATCATCCTAAACCTAAACACACATTACATTACCTAAGAATACATTTTATGTAAGTATGTAAGTAGGTAAATATAAATTAGCGGAAAAAAGGCTAGATAAAAAAGTATAGGTACCTACAAACTTACATAAATAAATATAATCAATGCTTATTATTAGTAAAAATGTGTATGTACATAGTGATAGAATTAAATACCATAGTCATTTACGTGCAACAATAGAAAAATATGCCGTAGAGCATTTTTGACTGCGGCTATAAAAAAAAAAGAGACGGCAAGCAAGAAGCATATTAATTTAATCCTTCATCCGCTAAATTCAAAGGAGCAATATAGCAATCACGTCAAAATGAAAAATCAGTTTTGCGGATAAAAAAGCACAATTAATTCCTTTACAAGCAAGGCAAGGAGAAGGCATCCTATTAAATTTTACGATTATGATAATGAATTTTATGACCACAAGGGTACCCAAATACATAACAAACAAGAAGGGAAAGAAAAGAAGAAGACAAAAAAGAAAAATGGGGAAAGGATTTAATAATTTGAAAATAGGTGGAAAACACAAAAAAATAGAGTCATATACAAGCACCTGCACATATTTGCAGTCTACTGTGTGCTTAAATTGTCCATCCAATGATCCAATGGTAATGTGTCCTATGTATAAGAATGGGCTAAATCTAAATTAAAATATGGCAGTTAAATATCAGTACAGTGAAATTTAGATATAGCTACTCCATAGTTTCCCTATATAGGCCATAAAATGGTATACAGGTATGTAGTATAGGTATATGCAGATACCGTATAGAAGGTATATATATAAGTAAAATGGAGCCTTACATTACATTTAGAAGATGTAATCGACGAGACATAATATTCATAATGGGAATTCGGATTCATATTCATACTACAGCGGAGCAGAAGACCAGAACAGATAATGCAGTGTGTAATCGTAATGGTTTTCTCTTGGACAAAATACACTATCAGCTCCTAGTAGAAATAGTAGCCCAAGAATGAAAAGAAAAAAGAAATCAGCTGCCCGCCTTCTTCCTTCCCAGTGTTTTGCCTGTAATCGTAATGAAAATATATATACCTATATGTAATGTAGTACCGTTAGATCGGCTTCGGCTCTTCGGTACTTGTGTAGTAATAACAGGAGATAGATTATTAAGAGAATTATGATTTTTTAGAAGAAAACTAGACTAGGGCTATTAGACTAGACTACGACAAGGAATATATGGGCCTAGAGTCTGTCTACCTGGGCGTAGAAGTTAGAAGGCTCAGGTAAGGTACATGGGTACTTTACGTCTGCATACGAGAATCAATTTAGACTCAAGTTGGACACGGGTTCTGATCCTATATCGCGGGAGCCCTCCATCCAAGATATGTTGTAGAGAGATAGAGGGATGATGATGTAGCTAGGAGAGCGGTCTCCATTATAGGGACTATATACCCCTTTTGCTCATAAATCATATCGATTTGAAGAAAAGAAAGGGAATTAGAGGAGACAAAGTTGCAAATTTATGAAGCGATGAGCAAATAAGCAATTCAATCAAACAACACCGAACAATGGGAAGGCAGTGAGCGTGGAGAAATTTTGGAAATGCCACTAACTCTTGATGAGTCCCCTGTGATTTGAGTCATTGAGACAGAGTGTCTCCCGAGACTCCCGTCTAAACATATTAAACAAACGACCCTTGACTTCCCATAATCATCCTTCATCAAAAGCATCACAAAATCATCAAAATCATCTTGTACGATTCCTTATTGTGTTCCTCGTCCTCAAAACTCTCAACTCTATAAATTAAATTCCCAACTCACCATCCCGTCTCAATCTCCTCTAAATCATGGACAAGCGAACAAGTCCACACAACATTCCTATTTTAAATCCACGACTTCCTTCCTCAAACAACTATCCAGATCAAGACCACTCTCAGTTCCTTTTATTTAGCTATCATCCTCGAATTTGTCCAAGAAATGCTATATTTTCTATATTACTACAATTTTGAATTTCTTCTTCAATGAGTTTACAAAGTGTATTTTATTCTTGTATAAAATTAATGGTAGTCGACACGCACTTGACGAAATTAAAAAATTCGAAATTATATAGCTTTTATTTATTACAACGAAACCTGGTCTCACGTTACCCACAAGTGCCCAAGAGAATCACAGAATAATCTATCAATCCGTTTTTACACTACGGGTGTCTCCAAAAATACAAATTACAAGTGCTTTAAAGAGTGGCTTAAAGGATTTACAGAGATACAAATTATTAAAGAAGCAATAGCAATACATATAATACACACTAATTACAGAGTAATTTATAGAACGAACCGGACACAAAATGTCAGGAGTTATTTCAGCGTATCATGTTTGTAAGTTAGTTTCTTCCTACTGACAACTGACGACAAGTGTTTAGTTTAAAAGAAATAAAGTATTCATACTGTGGATAGAATGGAAATTTGAAAGAGTGTATAAATTTTAATAATTTAAAATGCGGTATTTTTCTGTACTTGTTTTAAATAGTAAGAAGACGTGAGGATTGTGCAGTGGCTGAAAGACACGCTAGCTCGGATAACAGAGCACCTCCGAGCCATCAAAAGTCATTTCATCATTCAACCTCGAGCAGTATGCTTCTCCTTCAGCCTCAAGTAATATTTTACCCAGCAATAAATTGTCAAAAATAAATTGTCACATTTTATAATAATTTCGAAAACAATCGGTGTCAATAGGGATGCTGGCTGGGATGGTGTTTAAATTAGAGGGGGTGAATTTGGGCCATTTGGGTAATTTGAAATATGTTTTGTGTGCAGGTATCTCTTCCGGGGTTTTCCGAGCTACCGGGTTTCCTCGATGCCTTAGTTGATGCAGAGTCTGTCCTCCATAATTCTGACTCAGAGTGTGAATTTTTGGGTTCTATGGGCTCATCGTCATCTTGCATTCCCTACGAAACATTGGACTACGGTCACTCGTCCCTCTCCTCCTACAACTCCTGTCAAGCCACCAATAGTTATCTCCCCCTCACGTCAGGCAGTCATAGCATTCAAGGTCCCATCTTCATGGAAGACACGACCAGCAATAGTAGCAGCAATGGACCTGAGTCAGCCCATCTGTCCAATCAAAGTCCCCACTGTTTCCTCCTAGAGTCGCCGTCCCTTCAAGGATCCGTGTCATTAGATACTACGCCAGAGTCCGGCGTGGGAACGCCGCTTCCCAGCTTTCAAGAAACCTACAGTCCTCGCTACCGACGAGACGTCTTCAGCTTTGATGAGTCCGCCGTTTCCCCCTACCAACATCAACTCCCCCCCACCACCAACGTCAACATTAATGCTATCAACTCAGTAGTGTCCGTAGCAGCCAATCCCATGAATCCCTTCCATCAAACACAAACGGCGAGTCAAAATCCTTCTGTCGGTGACCCGCAGCAGCAGCAACAGCAACAAAATCCCTCAACATCCACCAGTAATACTTTGCCCCTTTCCTATCACCACCAAATATTTTACCCGCCACCACCTTCCCCCTCCTTTGAAACCATGTCCTCCGCTTCCTCAGCTGCCTCCCAGAATTCTCACTCGCCCGGAGGAAGTCGACTTCGAAAAATTCCAGAACTTACCAGGTGCGTCTTATTTTCTAGGAACCAAAACTTTATTGCATTGAAATTGATGAAATGACTAAGTATTGTGATATATTTTGATAAAATAGACTAAATTCTCCTGGAATCCCGAAATCACGATGTGGCTCTGGGAAAAGTTCTTCTTCTGGCTCAACCAGTTCATGCAGTGGCAGCGTCGGGAGTGACAAGCCACCCTCACCCCTTCAACAACAAGTGGGTGGCGGTGGATCTTCAGGGGATATGAACATGGATACCCAGACTTGCCCGTCGTCCGTCATGTCAGGCTCACCCTCCGCGGATAAAGTGTGTGCTGTGTGCGGGGACTCGGCCGCCTGTCAACACTACGGAGTCCGGACTTGTGAGGGTTGCAAAGGATTCTTCAAGCGGACTGTTCAGAGAGGAGCCAAGTACGTTTGTATGGCCAACCGGAACTGTCCAGTGGACAAACGGAGACGCAATCGGTGTCAGTTTTGTCGCTTTCAAAAATGCTTATCTGTAAGTTCTATGTGCTCTCAATAATGTGTTAATCATTTTCTGTGTTCTGTAATTTTACAAAAATAACAATTTACTGCTTACATTTTTAGTAACCATCCAATTTGACGTATTATTATATTAATTTGTTACAGGTGGGAATGGTACGAGAAGTAGTTCGAACAGACTCACTTAAGGGGCGAAGAGGACGCTTGCCCTCTAAACCACGGGACTCTGGCGGTCTTGGACCGGGCGGCGGGGCTTCACCTCCTTCTCCTCCTGTGTCCCTCGTCACGGCTCTCGTCCGAGCACATTTGGATAGTAACCCCGATAATCAAAACAAAGACTACTCTAATGTAAGTACATGCAGTTAATATTTAATATTATACCTACATACAAATTTGTATGGAAAAAATAAGCAGGATTTTAAAAATAATGTTTTGAATTTACAAAATAACAGTATCAAGAACCGCCTTTCTCTGAACCAAGTTCGCCTCAAGACAAAGAGTCAATAATTAATCACCCTGAGCACATTCAATATTTTTTCCGTCTCCTCACCTCCTGCTTTGATGTCATTCGTGGGTTTGCCGAGAAAGTTCCCGGATTTCTAGACTTGAGCAAACATGATCAAGACTTACTCTTGCAGAGTGCTTCGTTGGAATTATTTGTTCTACGACTGGCATATAGGTGAGAGAGCACTTCAACCATTCCTGTACACAAAATCCTACTCAGTTTAACTTTTAAATTACAAAAAAAATATGTATAAAAATAAAATTGTTCTGACAGACTTCAAACTCACGAGCAAACCATGACCTTTTGCAATGGCGTTGTTCTTCATCGGGATCAGTGCCGGCCTGTTTTTGGCGACTGGTATGATGCCATCGTTGAGTTTAGCACATCACTTCAAAGCATGCAGTTGGATATCTCTGCAATGGCATGCATGGAAGCTCTCGTCTTGATCACAGGTAAGAACCTATATAACTCAGAATTTAACTAAAATGTATTACGTGTACGAGTACAACACATGTATGCCAAAAAAAATATGTACAAGTATTCATCTACATCTGAGAATAACAAATTCCCTGATTTTGATTTACAGATAGACACAATCTTCAAGATCCGATAAAAGTAGAGCAAACGCAAATGAGAATAATAGGCTCACTCCGAGATCACGTCACGTACAATGGAGACGCGCAACGGAAACCACATTATTTTTCCCGGATTCTTGGGAAACTTCCAGAGCTTAGAAGTCTCAGTGTCCAAGGACTACAAAGAATTTTTTACTTGAAACTAGAAGATCTCATCCCAGCCCCACCAGTCATTGAAGCCATGTTCTCCTCAACCCTTCCGTTTTAATTAAATAATCATACTTTTAAATTATTTATGTAACCCTTGTCTAAGCATAATAATAATAATAATAATGGACCTTAGATGACTTTACATAGCATTAATACATTTAAAAAAGAGAAATCCAATATTTCCATTCCAATAATTAAAAATGCAATTTACCTAATATATATATTATATATATATATTACTAATGCAATTGCTATAAAGTATGGATACTGTGTAAATTTATTCATAATAATACATTATTCAAATAATATACTCTTGCACCAAACCGAAACCAAAACAAATATATATATATGTAAGTAGGAAACTATAAAATAAACCATAGGCAAAGATTTATGTAACGTAATTAAAATATAATAACCACGTATGTTTACTACATAGGTATATGTATATATTATTCGCACCTACAACAACATATTTACATACTAACAGAATATTCATGTCCTAGTCTTCAGTGTCAGCTAGTTTTTATGAAGATAAAAAAGAAGAGATGCAACGTATAGTTATGTATATGTAAACTATGGTTATATACACATACATATATGTATTTCGATATGTACATTGAACTTGTGAAAGTAAAATTTATGGACAGTATTGACACTTGTGACCTGCAATTGATTAGTATTAATAATTAATTGTTCTCTATGATAAATTGTCAACCTGATCACCATGTGTAATGAATACTTTGCATCCATGACTCACACATCCACCCAGAATGTCTTAAAACTAAATAAGTAATCTCATGTAAGCTCAGACATACATAACATAGGTAATTATGTTAACAAATAATAATACCCTAGCACTGCCTAGCAGTAATTTTTAAAATATAATAATTTTATTCCCGGGTTGGTTGAAGATGCAAAGCATCATGATCTTCTCAGCACTTTACAAAATGCAAAAACGATTTATTTGCATCTTTTAAAAAAAATGAAAACAATCTCGTGCTTTGCATCTTAAGTGACGATACGATACAATAAAGTGTGTAGCAGCAGTAAGAAGTAATTACCTACTATGAAAAATATCAATATTATAATAATTATTAAATAAGAAAGTAAATATGTATACTTTATTATAAGGATGATTCCATACGATGCAAAATATAAAATTTTAAGAGCACTCCAATATTATTATTATATTATATACATATACCGTGATTACATGGAGCCATGTAACTATAAATATAATTTATTATATATAATATTCTGTAAGACCAAAGATGTAAGAATAAACTAATAAAATATCTCAACCATTTAGTTATGACAAAATATTCTTTCAAGGATTTTCGATTTCACATTCCAAAGGCAAAAATATTGTTGCGACGACTAACTCTAAATAAGTACTAATCAAATCATTCACAAATTAGCACCACGACGCTGCTTGAACAAGCTCCCTTTTTTGACAGGCTGTGAAGATGGTTTTGCAATTTCTGCAACGGGAACACTATCAGGGACTAAGGCTGTTGTTGGTACTGGAACTGGCTCGATTACAAGAACGCTATCCAGAGGAGTCGAAGCAGAAGGTTGTGACCTTTCCACAACATTGTCACTCACTCCTTCCACGTGATGTATTGGTGGTTTTTTAGGAGGATTATGCTCAACGTCGACTGCTCTTGAAGTGGATGAACTTGCAACTACATCCGCGTACCTCATGGCTTTAGTGTCTGCTAGGCTGGGAATTTCTCTTACTTCAGGAATCGCATTAAACTGAACATGTTTGGTAATTCTTGGTTTGGTTTTGATCGATGAGGTTGATGCTCCAGGTAGTGGTGCCGGAACTGCAGCCTTCTGAGCAGATTTTAACTGACGTTTCTTGTAGGTATCTTCCGCTTGCATTATTTCTTCTTGAAGCTCTAGTTCATCTAGGCGAGCCCAGAACTCCTCTTCCTCTTTTTTCAATTGAATCGGCGATTTCTGCTCCTTACTTTTGGCTAATTCTTGGTGATACCTTCTTACACTTTCACGATGTTCCTTTGTAAGTCGTTCGTAGTCTTCGTCGTTCACCTCTTCAACGATTTCCATGGAGTCATTGTCAACAGACTCAACAATTAATTTAGTGAGAGAGCTTTTCCAGTTCTCTAGTCTTTCCGCTTCCTGCTTCTGCTCCTCCAAATGCTGATTGCATTCTAGGAGAAAATAAATAAAATAATAATATAAATTGCCCGATTATTACACTTTCTACAACACTATATAATCAAACTCTGAAATTCGAATCATGCGGACATGTTTGGACCCACTTTTGATTCTCCGGTCAACAATTTCACATGCAGTTTTTGCAGAGCATTCCATAAACCAATTGTCTCCGAGCATACACAGGATCTCGTTAGTATGCACTATTTTTCCAAAACCGAAAGCTTTAGTACCCAGTGGAATCAGCGCGTCATATTCGAGCTAAACAGAAACATCACACAGTAAGCACTACACAGTGAAAATAAATAACATGCAACATAATCAAATTAAATCTAAACATTTACAACTTAATGTTAACAATCTAATGTATTAAAAACCAACAGTAATTATGAATTTTGAAATAAATAAATAATCATATAAAAATGTTTATAATTCCTACCCTATCGGGTAGAGTTTTGAGCCGATTTTTCAAATCTTTATAATCTCCTTTAAAAGCCTCCAATTTCTCCGTCTTTTCGGCAATATTACTAAATGCCTGCAATATCAATCAACAACAACACCAACACAGCATCAAGTCCCGTTTTACTGACATCTTTATATTTCAAGGCAATATAATATCCGTATCTAGCTGGAACAACCGAAACAACAGACTAACAACTTAACCTTGTCATTGGTACTAATGACTTCAAACTAATTCTCTCCTTACCGTTTCATACTCCTGTTTTAAGGATGCTAATGCCTGTGGTTGCAGCATCGTAAATCGTAACTCCCGTAAGACTGAAGATTGAGTCCGAAGTCCAAGATCTGGGCTAACCTACAGTGAGACAAGACTATAGTACAACTGTCGTAGTAAATACGACCACGAAGAGCATCTTCTTCAAAACGGAACGGATGACGGAGACGGATGACGGATCACTGACTGACTGACTGATTAATCCAAAATTAGTAAACAAAGGTGTGGAATGGGAGCGGAGCAAAGCACACGAGCACCCACAAAAGTAGCTCTGAGCGTAATTAGGCACTTAATCAAGTTATTGAACCAAAGACACATTCAAGAATCGATTTCCAGTGGAAATCGATGAACGAACACAAATGACAAAAACAAAATGTTCAAAATTGCAATTTTGTAAATTGCAGATAGACCTTTATTGTTCTTTACCCGGATGAACTAAGTACACGACGTCTGATTGTAGATTGGCCCTCCACTTCCGTTCGGCTTTCGGATCCGAGTGCCATAGATCACATTTCTTATATTTCTATTTCTGAAGTGGCTCTTCGTTAACATTCCTCACGCTCAGGATGTCATAAACCAAAAGTGACGCATCTTCCCAATCTTCTTCTTTAATAGTTGTTAAAGAAGTTAAAGTTGGACGTGCGACGTGCTAGGTGCTACACTACTACGCGTAATGAATTTCGCGGCTTTCGCCAAGCGCTAAAACTTTGAATTGACACTCTAGAATTGTGCGATCTCCAATATTTCCTTCCATTCATTCAACTTAATTCTTACTACTACAATACAATACGCCAATTTGCAGCTGCAACCAAAACCAAAAGCTTGTAACTGCAATCTGCACTAGTAAATTAGTAATTTAGAATTCAGAATTAATATTTAACTACCTAGTCTGTTGTCTGTAGCCTATTTTGACGTACGCCTTGGCCTTCAGCCTTCAGTCGGCGTAGTATACTAAAGCTTTATAAAATATAAAGCGCAATTAATTTATAAGAACAAATGCAATTAAAATTCCGAGTTACTAGCGTATGTACCTACATAATTATTTTTAGTTTAGTTTGCATTTTGCATGAATGAAGCGATGAGGGCTGACGCTGCTCACTCGCTGGATGCCCCGTAAAAAAGGAAAGCAACAAACACACAGACACACACTCACACAACACGCACGGTTTGTTGCCGTTTGCGAATGACCTTGTCACTAGTGGCTTTGACTTTTGTAGACTTCAGTGTTGAGTGTTTATAGTTATAATAAATTACTATCAAATTGACGATCCTATTGATTTGGTGCTTTCATAACATAACGAATGCAGAAAAGTTAATTACAATTTAGAAATCAGGACAGGAGTGCACTCTGCAAATACTCAGTCAAAAGTTGAGAGTTTTTGTAGTGAAGCTACTTCATAGTTCATACTTGATACGAAAAAGATAAATGATAAAGTAAGGTAGGTTTGTAGGTTTTAGTTGTTAGTATTTTATGATACATGGCCTAATTGATTTAATAGCTAGAGCTAGAAGAGCCAGAGTGTCCAGAGTGCTCGTGATTTGTGTTAATAATTACGTAAATTACTTTAGTACATAAGTACATTCTTCTGAGGTAGTTACTCAGTTGTTGGTTAGTACTTGTTGACGCTGTGGCTGTACTACATATTGTGTGTTAAGCAAGTTAAGCTTTTATTTTGATAGACAATCGGATTTACTGCAGTTACTGTAATTTCTGTGATAGTTAAAGTATAGTCAAGAGTTGAGTGTGTTCAGTCGGCGTCCGCACCGTTCAATGCAACAATGTCTCTAATGTGTTCAGTTAGTATCCTGAATTTTAAAAGGGCATCATTGGAGGCCCTCTCTTTTCAAAAACGGCTTTTTTCTTTTACTTCCACTAAATTTGGTACTACACAGTCGGGAATAAAGTTACCATTATTTGCTTCAGCTTTCAATCCTAAATATTCGGACAATATTGCCTTTACGGATCACAGTGGACGGAACTTTAAGTACAGCTTACTTGGTGCAAAAGCCGTGAGTCTTGCGGAGGAGATCAATAGAGCGACCGGCCCGGAAAAAACACGCGTTTCCTTCTTGTGCCCTCATGACTCTACATTTCCAATTACCCTATGGGGCTCATGGATTGCAGGACATGCGGGTAAGTAATTACTTATAATTAAATAAATTTAATTTACAGTGTATTTCTTTAAGTCGATCTGTGCTTATGGGCCTACCGGCAAGCTAGATGCTTCTGGGAATTTTGTTATTCTGTGAAGCGTTTGTCTTTTGTATTCACTTATCAATTATTATTTTTTTAGGAGTTCCTTTATCGGATAAGCATCCAGACGCATTGCTGGAATATTACGTGAAGTCCTCCAAGTCCAAAATCATCGTTACTGTGGCAGAGTTTGCGGATAAGTTGAATCCAGTCGCGAAATCTGTTGGATCCGAACTTGTTGTAATTGACTTTGACAAACTTCCATTAGCGGACCCTGAGACTTCTAAAGGCTTATTGAATCCAGACTTGTACAAGAATAAGGATGCTTTAATTTTGTTCACCAGCGGAACAACGGGACTTCCTAAAGGCGTCCTTTTAACCCACAGTAATTTGGAAGCTCAAATAGCCAATATTTGTGATGCATGGGAAATTTCATCGAAGGACGTCATGCTTCACGTATTACCACTTCATCATACCCACGGTTTAATTCACGCTCTTTTGAGTCCCCTTGCAGTTGGTGGAAGGTAAGGATTATACACTCCATTAGTTCTAGTTAATAAATAGTCTTGAAAAATAAACTTCCCTGTTAAAAATCAATGTACTTTGGTTAATGTTTAGATGTCACATGCTTGCAAAATTTGACGCTTCCAAAGTTTGGTCTGCACTTTTATCCAATGAGGCGGCACGTCCCAATGTTTTAATGGGCGTCCCTACGGTTTACGTGAAGCTTCTGGAGGAATACGACAAAACTATTGGGAATGGACCAAGGAGTAAAATCGAATTTGTCAAAGCCACCTGTTTGCAGAAAATGAGGTATATTACTGACGACTGAGGGACAGAATCGGATATTTAATACGTATATTTAGAATTACTTGAAATTAAATTTAAGGTCTACGAATGCTTCTTCGTCCTCCTAATTAGCTGTGCAATAAAAACGATGGGAGAATGTTTCACCCCGAATGAGTTATAAAATAAAGTTATAAGACTGCGTAACGGTGAGTGACACAAAACCTGTGAATTCATGTAGTCACACAGTAGTGTCACAGTAAGAGACCCATCTACAGTACATATATAATTAGTAGGTGCTTCATTTTTGCCGTTCATTAGAGCCGTAAACTTTGTAACCACTAAACGTACAAATATGTTAGAATTGTATTTGTCTGTTTCTGTTGGGTACCTTTCTGAAAATAAAATATCAAATAGTCTACTCAGTAGTTTTATGGGTTTACAAATAGTAGGAGACTACAAGCAGAATCAGCGTACTTTTGATGCTATTAATTACCAATAGATGAGCTTCGTGGCGACATATTCGGTTGCAAACAAAGTCGAACAGCCAGGATAAAAGGATAACGCCTTCGTTAAATAGATTAAAAGTAATTCATTGTAGCCAATTGTTTAGTTCAAATTGGCTTTCTCTCAAGGGAAAAATGCTCGCCTTTGCCCAAATTCGAGATAGAGATGTCTAGCATAACATAAATTTGAATTGAATCCTCAGTACATTTATTGTTTTTGTTTATCAGAGTTATGATTAGCGGCTCAGCTGCTCTGCCCGTACCTGTTCTTGAAAAATGGGAGCGTGTTACTGGTCATCGTTTACTAGAACGTTATGGTATGACGGAAATAGGAATGGCTCTCACAAATCCTCTTAAGGGAGAAAGAAAACCAGGTTTGTTTGTTTGCTTCTGTACTAAATTTTTCATGCCATAATTTACCTTTTTCGGCGACAAATTTTGGTCTCTAACCTTATTCGTGTTTGTAACTTGGTAACTTCAATGTTTACCTCTTAGGATTTGTTGGTAACCCATTCCAGTCCGTGAGGGTAGCTGTGGCAGACATGAAATCTAGGGCCGACTATAGGATTTTAGCAGAAGGAAGCTTAAACCATATCGACATATTAGCGGATAAGAAAGAAAAAATAATTGGAGACCTTCTTATCAAGGGACCTTCCGTCTTTAAATCTTACTACAACAATCCCGAAGCTACTAAAAAAGAATTCACGGAAGACGGTTGGTTCATAACAGGTAATGTTGTTTAATCATAATAATAATAAGTAGTGTATTATCCTTTCTTTATGTTCTCCCAGTTCACCCAAAGTGTTTAATTTCTTCCGTTACAGGTGATACTGTTGAGTATGCACAAGACGGTGGTTTTAAAATCTTAGGCCGAAAATCTGTCGATATCATCAAGAGTGGCGGTTATAAATTAAGTGCTTTAGAAATCGAGACTCAACTCCTGTGTTTGGATGAAGTGAAAGAAGTAGCCATCTTAGGTCTTCCAGATCCCACTTGGGGTCAGAAAGTTGCAGCTGTGATTGCTTGGGAGGGGAAAGAATTGTCGTTACTAGAACTTAAAGAAATTGCAAAGTCAAGGGTAGCTCCGTACGCTATTCCAACGGTGCTCAAGTCTCTTCCAGAACTTCCGAGAAACCATCTTGGAAAAGTCAATAAGAAAGAACTTGCTAAAATTTTTGATACTAAAACTCATGACTAGTACATCACGGTGAAAGGAACTATTTCCTAACGTTTTTGTTAAAAAATTGTTAAATGTTGATCGCTTAGCTGCGCTGAAACAAATGAATTTAATCGTGTATTTTTTGAGAAATTTAAGAGTGAAAGCGAGTCTAATTTGTATTTTTTAAATATTTGTAACGGATTTTATCTAGATAATCAACTAGTTAGGTATACGTTGCACATTATTGCCCATTAGACTATCAAAGTATCAACTGTAATACTAAATTACAACGCACTGTAATGACTAATGGCTGTACAGAACAATCACCTGCAGATTGTAGGCTACAGTATATCTATATATGAGCCCTGTATTCGGTATTTGAAAACGTGTCGGCTAAAATTTCGAATCAACTAAATAACGAATGTGATGCAGTAATGATAACATGATGTGGATGTTACCGTAAAATATAATAAAATTAAACATTGCAAAACAAACAAGCAAATTATGAAACTGTCATGAGCAACTACACTGCAAAAAATCACCACATCATAATCGCATCATAAAAAAGTGAAGCCATTTTATACATTATAATCGCATCATAATGATGCGACTAGATGGGGTCCAGAGAAGTTTCTTCAAATACATTTATGGCTATTTACCTATATTAACCCTACATTTGCATACCTACTGGCTATTTCGTATACCTTCAAATATTATTCAGTATACTTTAACTGCTCTTCAATTCCCCGTTTTCACCCTGCTGTTGTGTTGCTGTGATGTGCACCAAAATAAGCAGATATTTTTTCTGGAAATGGATATAATTTATTACATTTTAAAAAGTTCATTCTTTAAAATTCCATTAAACTATTAAGAGGTACGCTTAGAACTGAAAGCAAGTAGTTTTGATTTATTTACAGCTTTTCAAAAGTACAGAGCTCAGAACTAAGTATATTTTTTTATTATTTTTTTTATTAACTTTATTAATCTATCAGGTAGTGAATCAGGTAGACCTAATGAATTCTCTGTTCAATAATATAATTACGTCAGCTTTCAACTATGCTTTTCCTGTAAAAACAAAGATTGTAAAATTAAGAGACCAATCATGGGTAACTGAGGATATAAAATGTAGAGCCAAAACATTGTTACAACTAAAATGTTGGAATCGAACCGAATACTGCAATTTGAAGTTAGAGTTAAGCAAAATCATAGCTGAAAAAAAACGATTGTATAATGAAAAAATGCAAAACATGATTCTATCTGGATCTGTAAAAGACTTTTATAATATAATCTCACACCTATGTGGTACAAAAAAGAAGGTATCTGTAATAGACAAAGTAATGTTAATTAACAACAATAGCAATAAGTTAAGCACTTTAAATACTATTAATGAGCATTTTACTAATATAAATAGAATGTACAGCCCAATAGTCAAAGGGGCTATAATTAATAGTAATAGCAAACCAACTTATGTAACTGAAATAGCTTTACTTAAGAAACTAGATAAATTAAACGTTAACAAGTCAAATGTCCCAAATGGACTCCCAACTAAGCTGATCAAAGAACTAGGCTTTAGTATTGTGACTCCACTAGCCTTTCTATACAACTATTCTTTTTCCAATTATGTAATTCCATCTGAATGGAAGAAAGGGTATATCACTCCAATACCAAAAGATTTGAACAGTATCACTACTGACACGCTAAGGCCATTGTCACAGACAGATATTTTTGGTAAAATACTAGAAGAGTTTATGTTCGATAGGCTATATAACCAAGTTATTGGAAAAATCAGTATGAACCAGTATGGATCTATCAAAGGATCGTCGACAGTCCACTACCTAGTAAGCTTATTAGACTTTATTCACAAAAGCTTAGATCTCACAAACACGTATGTAATAGTTGTCTTGCTTGACCTTTCAAAGGCTTTCGATTTGGTTGATTATAATATTTTATTGGGAGAACTAATTGATTTAGGAATCGAAATTAATGATATAAAATGGTTAGAGGATTTTTTATATAAAAGATGTCAGTGTGTTAGGGATGGAAATCAACTATCAAATTTTATGGAAATTTTTAATGGAACTCCGCAAGGCACCAAATTGGCACCGTTATTATTTATTGTACTTATTAACAAAATACTAGTCAAATTCAGTGAGATCAACCAGTCACTAGGACGAAAAATCACTAACATTTTTAATGGATTTGTTGATGACATGACCATAGCGGAAACAGTTTCGTATGATGACATTCCCAAAATGCAAAATTATCTGTGCACCATTAGCAGCTTGACGGAGGAATTAGGTATGAAACTCAATCCCTCAAAATGCGTAGTAATGATGATTGACTTCTCTAAACAAACAAAATTCAAGGATACTCAACTTACAATCAACGATATACCACTTCCTGTTGTTCAAAGTACGAAACTGTTAGGTGTCCAACTATGTAATACTCTATCTTGGGGTAACCATGTTGAGTTCATGGTGAACAAATGTGTAAAAAAATTGTACATGTTAAGAAAATTAAAACAGTGTGGCTTTAGTCAGAGCAAACTACTTACTATTTACAAACTATACATACGAAGTAATCTAGAATACGCTTCCCCAGTATGGAGTCAGGGACTATCCAAGACATTATTGTCTGATATCGTATCAATTGAAAAAAGATGTCTAGGTATTATTACAAATTCTTATGTATCCAATTCCAATTACCTAAATGTAGCGCGTAAGCTGAACTTAGACATTTTAGAAATCAGATTTAAAAAACTATTGTCAAAATTTGGAGTTAAATTACAGAAATCAAACAGATATAGTAATTGGTTAGATACATATACCAGAAAAAACACTAGACCAAGTAGATTTAAAGCCAAGTTTGACTTAGTTTACTGTAAAAAGGAAAGATACCGTAAATCCACTATACCAGCTCTACTTAGACTATTAAATGAATAAAATTGAATTAAGATCTTAATAATGGAATAAAGTTTAAGTAGGTTTAGCATGTTACACATATTAGAACGTAGTACTAACCTAGGCTAAGCATCAGATAGTATGTACTAATTTGTAAACTCTGTTTTCCGATGCGCTTGATATATGTCGCCGGGCTTCTTCGTTTTTCTCTGCCAAATTATTTACTGATGCACTAGTTTTTAAGCTGACTCAGCAAAAGTTTGAGTCATACTAAATTCTGTAATTGAAGCTATCTATCCTAAATTATATGAGCACTATTTTCGTGTTTAGCAATGCATCCTTTGTGCTATCTATGTGTATGTGCCATGAATTGGAAAATTGAATAAAAACCCTATAATAATAACACATATCCCCGTAATTGTACTTAGACATTTCTTTTCCACTGTTATAATTTCATTAAGTAATTTACTTGTTACATGTTGGCTTAATACCGTAGAAGCATATTCTAAATTGCTTTTTATGTACATTTTGTTAATAGATAATAGTTGAGATAAAGTAAAGCCACATTGCCACATAGCTTGAGCTTAATAAGTATATACAGTTACTGTAATGTTTTTTGAACCATATTGTGGACGCGGTATTTCCAGTTAGCCATTTCATTAATTTGTACACCTAACAATTTAGTATTCTTAACTACTGGTAGCTTAATCTTATTAATACATATTTCATGATTCGAAAACTATTTGCCTTTTGATATTTCGATATACATAACTACACACTTAATGGGGTTCATTCGTTTGTCCATTGACTGATATCGTTTAGTTAGTTTTGAATGTCAGGCACTTCTCCATATTTTACAACTTCAGCTAACGTCATGTCATCTACATATCCATTGAAACAATTGTTTGAGGTTTGCGTCACTTTTTGATGGTTTTCCTTAAATTTAATAATACCCTGTTTTTTAGTATTATAAACAATAAAGGGGTCAATTTGGTTCCTTGGAGGGTTCCATTACATATATTTTAGAAATTAGATAGTATATTTCCGTCTCGCACACTTTGGTTTTTGTTGCACCAGAAATCTTTAAGCCATTTTATGTCACAACCCTGTAACTCTATTAGTTCATTAATAAGTAAATTTTAATAAACTAAATCAAAAGCGTTTGATAGATCAAGCATCACAATTAGTACGTAGGTTCTTGGGTTGTCTAAAGTTTTATATATAAAGTCAAAAACACTTACAAGGTAGTGGGAATTCGATTTTGATAGACCTAAATTGTCCTATACTGATCTTATTGATTAATTCTTTGTATAGTTTTTCAAACATAAATTCTTCCATAATTGTACTTAGAATATCTGTTTGGGAGAGAGGCCTTATTGTGTCTAGGCTGACTGATCCTATTTCTGGAGGAATAGGGGTAATAACTCGCTGTTTCCAGTATTTGGGTATTATATAGTTAGTAACAGAGTAGTTGAACAAAAAGGTTACTAGGGTAGCAAACAAAATCCAAAGCTTCTTAATTAATGTGGTAGGTAATGCATTAGGCACATTAGTTTTGTCAGTTTTTAACTTATCTAGTTTTTGCAACACAATCAGTTCATTGACACATATTGGAGTTTCATTACATTTAACGTTTATGTTTTTACAATTGTGTAATACATAGAATTGGTTTAGAAAAATGAGAATTAATTTAATTCACTATATTTTTAAGGTTATTATTATTACTTGTAATCAAAAACTGGTTTGTAACTGAAACTTTTGTTTTTGTACCACAAATATTTGAAATAACCTTATCGATGGTTTTAATGTTACCACTATTAATACTCTTTTGTCTTTTCATAATAAATGTATCCTTAGCTTCGTTGATTTTTGTATGAAATTGACTTTTGAAACTCACATTTGTTTCACATTTATTGTTTTTTTTTCAAGTAAAGGAACTCTTTTGCGTTAATTTTTTTGCGTTTAAAATTTTAATTCTCTAATAATCCAGGACTGATTCTGTGACTTAAGTGTTTTGGTTTATAAAGGATAGGCGTTGTTTAAGGCTAGGCTTAGGTAATTTCTGCTTGGCCTGCGTGCCGAGAAGACAGGAGTTCTGTCACTGCTCCAAAAAGTTTAACAGGCAGCCTGACTACCTACCTAGTCACGAAGTCGTTGACTTCCAGGTGTAACCGGCTGGGTTGGGCTGTATTCCGAAAAATTAACAGTAAAACCGGCTTGGATGAAATCTTGGACTTGGGTCAACAAACTGTCTCCTTATTCTCAAAAACTGAAGAATCTGAGCGAGATAATTTGTGCTTGGACGAACTCTTCACGATTTGAGAAGAAGGTCAAGTGCAAGACAACATAGAACTATTCATCATAGTCCGGTGGAATTGAATCTTTCATCCATACATTCTATTGATAAGGTTTTATTATTTTATTATCTTTGATAAGCTAATTATATAAATTGTAGATATGTGGTCGAGGGTAGGCTGCAAAGATATTTGTGGCATTTTTCGTAAGGCTGACGGCAGAAAGTAAGGGATTAGGTGCATGCAATGCAACATTACGTACCATAACACTGGGTGTCTAAAATTACCTATCACTAATAAGGAATTTAAGGACCTAGCTGCTTCGAAAACCTGGAAGTGTAGCTCAAGTACAAATTGTACCCCATCTCCACAATTTGATTCATTTCTTATCAATATTGGCAATAATAATGTTTCTTTTTTCGAAAATAATAACAACTCATTTGACCCTCTTTCAAGTTCATTTGAAATTGAATGTTTACCTAAAGGTTCAGTTATCATGCATTTTAATATATGCAGTCTGCGGTTAAAAGTTGATGAGCTTTCTGTCATTATGCTGCACTACCATGTTAATATTATGTGTATAACAGAGTCATGGCTTCTTAACGTAAATACCACAGATAATGAGGTCAATATTGACAACTATAATTTATTTCGAAAAGACCAAACTAGTCGTGGTGGTGGGGCCTAGTTACTTATGTAAAATCTAGCATCAATGCCGAGCTTATTTAGCTATTCAAGTTAAATTACCAGCAACAAAACCTATCGTTGTAGTTAATATGTATAGACCACCGAGATACCTAAACAATGACGACCAACTTTTCAAAGACTTTAACACAACGTCTTCACTGGCAGCTAATTTATCGTCTGAACTTTACATTGTCGGTGATTTAAATGTAGATTTATTACAAACGAATGCTGAAACTAAATCCTTGAAATTCTGTACTAATGGTCTAAACCTAAAGCAACTTATTAATGTACCTACCAGAATTACACTTTCTTCTAACACGTTGCTTGATCATATATATACGACATGTACTGATTAGGTTAGGCAGGTTAGTGTACTACAATGTGGACTCTCAGACCACGACATAATATATGTAGTTCACAAAAAGGTATTTCATAGTGTAGCTCCAGTAAGGAAACACACTCGTAACTATAAAAACCTGAATGTAAAGCTCCTAGAATCTGAACTTGACAACACGCGATGGACAATTATAGATAGCTTTGATAGGATTAATGATAAGCTGTGTGTTTTTGAGTCTCTAGTTGATTGTATATTAGAACGTAGATTACCTATTATTCATCGGACAGTAAAATTAAAGCCACCTGAACGGTTAACGTCGCATCTAAAGAAATGCATACATAAAAAACACCATCTGAATAAAATAGCTAAATTAAGTAACTCTGTTGCTAACTGGACTAATTTTAAACAGTATAGAAATAACGTGACTTTTTTAGTCCGAATGGCTAAATTAGATTTTTATTCAAACAAGTTTGCTAGTTGCAAGTCTTCAAAAGAATCGTGGGACACATTTAAATCATTGATAGGAGATAAAGTTAAATCTACTATAATCAATGAGATAAAACAGCATAATAATGTACTGACTTCTCCTACTGATATCTGTAATGCCCTTGCGGAAGCTTTTGTGATACCATCTGAAACCTGTAAATCTGAAATAGAACTATTTGAAAAAACATTGAATATCAATGAAAATGAATTTTGTCCTGTCACAGTTGATAAAGTATTGTCACTTATTAAAAGCACAAAAGGGAATACTGCAGCCGGCTTGAGACTGATACCCCCTAGAATCATTAGGCTGTGCCTCTCAAGGTTTGCTCCTCTACTAGTTAATTTATTTA
Organism: Dicyrtoma fusca; assembly: GCA_034695205.1. Taxonomy (NCBI): domain Eukaryota; kingdom Metazoa; phylum Arthropoda; class Collembola; order Symphypleona; family Dicyrtomidae; genus Dicyrtoma; species Dicyrtoma fusca. Next base: position 42,951 of record JAQFZC010000580.1, read on the forward strand.
ATCATGCATTTAAAACAGGGGAATATCCAGATAGCTGGAAAGTAGCAGTTGTAACCCCTGTTTAAAAAGCAAATACATATGAATAAATATCTGTCCACATCCTATTGACCTATTTTAGTTCTTCCTTTCCTATCAAAAGTTTATGAGGCAGTAATTTCGAGTAGAATACTAAACTATGTTGAGAATAACAGCTTATTATCACGATTCCAGTTTGGGTTTAGAAAACACAAATCTACACTGCATGCTATACTACACTTATCCCACCAAATATACAATGCTATAGATAAAAAGCTATTTGCTATTGTATTATTCATTGACCTCAAAAAAGCCTTTGATTCGGTCAACTATGTAAAATTATTCTATAAATAAAAATAAAATACAATTTACCTGTCTATTTAATCAAGATACTATGTAGTTACCTAAAAGATAGGTACTTTAGGGTAAAGCTAGGTAGTTATATCTCTGGAAAATTTGAGCTCAACGTTGGTGTACCACAGGGAAGTGTACTTGGACCTGTCCTATTTATTCTTTTCTTTGATGATATATGTGATGTGCTAGATTTACCCTCTTTGTATGCTGACGATGTTGGTGTTTTAAGTGTTTAAAAATCGTCAGCAATTGTTAGAACACAACTTGAAAATATAACAAGTAACATTTATAAATGGTGTATGACTAATAATATGGAAATACATTTCTTAAAAACTGTATCTATGGACTTCTGTAACCCTAGAAGTAAGCGTGAATGTGAATATGAATCTATTAACTTTGAACATAATACTATTCTTAAGGTACCTAATTTTAAATATTTAGGATTTATTTTTGTTAGTAACTTAAAATATGACAATCACTGTAACAATGTTATCCAAAAAATATCTTTCAAATGCTCCATGCTTATTAAGTATAAGAGGTTCATTGAACAAAAATTAATGGCCATTGTATTTAAATCATTATTTTACTCTTATATTGACTATGGACTTCCAACATGGGGTGGTGTGTGCAATACACTTTTAGTAAAATGTCAACATGTCATTGACTACTATCTAAAATGCCTTAATATTAAAGGTTTTTATTTTAATTTAATGCTAAATAAGCAACTTGGATACCCACAACAGAGAGTGGCTCAGCCTGATATGTATACCTTATATGAAATGTTTAGTTTACTAACCGTTTAAGAAAGAATTATGTACATAACATTATCTATGACTAGAACCTTTTTAAATCAAAATGATAAATTGGACTGTGTTGTGGAAGTCATTGATAATAGAGAGTCTAGTCGGCATTTAAGAAATAACTGTAAACTGAAGGTTCTTCGATTGTCGTCTTTCTCTCAAAACTCATACCAATACAGAGCCACTATCTTATGGTGTAAACTGCCTGTACACATTCACAGACAAGAGACACTCAAAGAATTTCAGTATGAATTGAACAAATGAATACTGTACAATAGAAATAATATTTATGTATAGAGTGTTATATATATATTGTAATTATTTTTGATTAGATTGTTTTTCTTTTATGTAGCAACTAGTGTCTATTCCTAGAAATCAGCGTTTGCTGTGTGAATTTGACAATAAAGCAATTACTACTACTACTACTAATTGTTCAATTCAGATACCATCACATCTACATGGTTACACATGTCAAATTTAGTCCAGTCACAGTTAGAAATATACTCAATAAATAATATTTGTTGTCATTCGTATACTCTCTGTAACTGATTGTAACTTTTTTACCAATATTATAGTTACTAGTTGGATTGAATTCAATTGGAAAGTGGCCACTTACAGTATCTTTCAGGGGCATAAGGGGTACAGGATTGTTACAATAATGGCTAATGTTAGTGAAGATTAGATCGATTGGTTCACAGCTTGTAACATTTTTATCCGCACATCCACCTTCGACGTAATTATGATAGAAAATAGGAAAATTCAGTTTGCTCTAGCCCAGTTGTGGAGTTAAATTCACTTACATGTATGGATCTGTTAAAATCACCAATAATTATAACCCCAGGTGAAACATAATTTTGTTTTGTTTTTTCAAAAATGTCAACAAGGGATTTAAAAAGTTTATTCTGACAATCCCATGTTGCAGTGGGAGGCATATACATTAACGTAATTACTGTTATATATCTAGGTAAATAACTAGGCCTTATCGTTGTTACTACTATTCCAAATTCAGTTGAATTGCTATGAATGAAATTTTTGAAACGAATAGTAGGAATATTATTACGTACAAAGATTGCAACTCCTCCGCCTCGTTTTTCTTATCGCACAGATTCATACACATTAAAATTATTCAAACTTTTAAGTACAGTTGTCACTATATCTTCTATCAGCAGCAAAGGACGAATCCTTCATAAGGAAATATTTTGTGATGCTTCTTCTTACTCCAATTTACAGCCTAATAACCTTTATCTCCTTCAATCCTAGTTTGTTCTTAAAATACGGTATGCAAGGATCACAAATTGCTTTTTTCTCTAAGTAAACACTCCGATTGGTTTGTATCTGCCCTTACGTTACATAGATATATGGGTTCTCTAACGAATTGTGTTTTGGGCACTGTTCTATAGAGTAAAAGATGCAATTTCTATGAAGTTGTATTTCTCAAAAGAAACATAAGCCACACAAACCAATTCCGGGGCTTCAAAGAAGGCTATAAATATTTCTTTCAGGAAATTAGCACCATGCCTTAAGGAATAACATTATTGGGCTTTGAAAAAAAACGAATGAAGTCCTACCCTGCGGTATAGTGTCCGCGAGTATCTATAAAGTACATGCGTAAAAAGGGCTTCGCTATACTCACGACATGAAGGAGCTATAGCTATAGTTTCCCATTCTCCATCAATTAAACATCTCCCACCTCTCGCACTAACCAATCGCGGACTCGCTCATTTGAAGCTTTTGCACACTTCTACACTGTTGGATAGGTTGAAGTTGAAAGGAATTTACCTGCTTGCGTCAGACTGCGTTGGCGGTTAATTTTCCACCAGCATTCCTTTCCTATTCCTACCACTCCGTAATATCGCCTTTTGTGTTCACCTTCACGTTCACATTAGTGCGAGTCTTCACTTAAAAGCTTGAGGTCGAAAGTGAATCATTATTAAACAATTAATATTTTAATTACTAAAGTGTCGGTATAATAACAGCTAGGGCTGCCAAGTGTCAGGTTTTCTCCCGGACTGTCCGGGAATTGACTGTCTGTGTCCCGCGTCCGGGCAAGGGGTCAACCCGGACGCTGTTTGTCC
>JAQFZC010000581.1:0-46101 GCA_034695205.1 Dicyrtoma fusca
TTTGGTACCTTTAAAAATTGCATGTTAATTTGCATTTGATTTGTCACTTGATGAAACATGTTTTCAAAATTATTTTTCTCTCACTAATAACAAAAAAGATGCCGCAAGTTTAAGGTCACGTGAAGTACTAAGGTCAATGCCAACACGTACAAAAAATTTCATGAAAATCGGGACGCCCCACCAAACGTACTTTCCTTGTCAGGCTGTAAGCTAGTCAAATTCCTAATTCTCCGGGTCCAATTTCGCAGAATAACTAGGATTTCTCTCCAAATCTCCGAAACCTGAATTTTCCGGTCCAATTCGAATGTGTCCAAAGTAAGCCGAATGTTAGTTTTGTTTATTATTTTTTCTTAAACTAAATTTTATTCACACTGTCTCGAAAATACAGACATAAAAACTACAGTGCCTTGCAGAAAATTTAATTCCAGTTCTAGGGGTGTCTGAGCTTTTTGGTTTTTGCTGTAGTTTGGTCACAAGTCATAATTTGTTTAGGTTAACACGGTTTACAGAAATGAGCTTAAACTTTGCTTTCCTATTTCCACTAATTTTTTAGGTCTCAAACTGGTAAAGCAACAGAGAACATACATGGTTAAAAATAACTAAATTATTATGCCAGGTGCAATAATGAAAACTTTCCGTGTCAGTTACTCATTTTTCGCATTCTGTGCTAATGGGATGGCCCAAAAACTGTAAATGTTTCCTTGCACCTTAATTGAATTTCGATTAAAAATATCCCTATTCAGTCAGTTTATTTTGGATTTATTAAATTTTATTCCGCTAGCTTGTATGTTTTATTCGGGTATCGGGCCAGTTGGACCGGAAAATTCGGGTTTTGGATTCGGCGAGAAATCCGAAAAATTAAAAATATTTATGGAATTGGGATTGGGACTCCTGCCTACCTTCTCATGACCCGCTTTCATAATAATACCCGCAGCTCCAAACCCAAAACTCATGGCTCCAAAGATGATCCCCATCGGAAGTAAAATTTCGTACCACATTGTCTTGAATTTTAAGGTGAACCCGGGATTAGCTCCTTACCTATAAGGGCAAAACCAGAAATGTACAACAGTCGTAATTGCTCTATTAAATTAAATTAATTTAATATTTATTTATCGCATTTCAAATAGGTTGTACGCAGTAATAGTCAATAGTAGTCAGTCTAGTCAGTAGTAAATAGAGCAGTATGCTACAGTAACAAGTCCAGACAGGAATTGAAAATAAACACAAAAATATGCCTTTTGTGAAAGTACAGCTTTTGATGAAGCTAAAAATTTGAAGGATTAAAACTCGAAACACTCTTACCTCCAATTAAAAGGTTACTAAAAATATTCCAAAATTATTCACAATTTCCAATCTTTTCACATTCTTTGCACTTCAAATTTCTGCGCTACCAAAAAGGATCCGGAACAACTTCTCTTGCCTTCTATTCGTCTCAGCAGGTGATGCTGATCTTCGCACGGCGTATCTTTAACAAGGTAGTGAATAAAAAAAGCACTTCTCTACCAAAAGACCAAAACTGGAAACTAAGGTTACTAAAAGGAATACAAATACCTAACTAATGAAAAATCCATGTCCTTTAAGCCAATAACTGTCTGAATTTTTGTGAATTTGTGAAACGACTGCTACTAAACTAAATAACGATTATGACTATCCACTGCCTAAATAACACAACATCGTCGGTTAAGAGGCAAATGTTCCTTATCCATAACCATAACACACACTGACATGCAGAATGGAATGCACCCCTCAACCACTATACTTTTAAGAGTTCCGGGAACCATTTTGCCTCTTGACCGACGATATTAGCAATTGCATAGTGCCACAAGAAGCCCTTCAAATTCATTTTGACTCGGGTTGAATGACGTATAATATTCTTTCGGGATTCATCATAAGACCCACTTAGAACCATCACTATCATCCGACAGCATTAAATCTGAAATCGCTGTAGATACTTACTCCATACATATATATCGTTACCACTTATCTGTGTTTCTGTGTACTTATATAGAGAAAGACATACTTTATTAAAACTACCTTCATCATTCAGAACAGTTGAAATAATGGTAGGTAGGGTAAAGGCTTGCAGTTGTGGTCGTCCCCTTTTTTACCCAGTGTCAATGTCAATCGAAGCCTGACATAATTATACTAAATGAGAAGTCCGGTACCCGAAGCTTCAAAACCAGGTGTGTTCGATTTCGGTTGACCGTTGGCACTAGGTAAAAAAGGAGGCGACCACAAGTTCAAGCCGACCACAATTTCAAGCCGACCACAATTGCAAGCCTTCACCCTAGGTAACCACCAATGGATTTTTTTGTAGTGGGGAGAAGGCTTACAATTGTGGAACCCCCTCGTTTCCGCAGTGTCAACCGTCAATTAAACTCGAACGCACCTCGTATTGAATCTTCGGTTATTAAACTTCCTATTGAAGGTATGTTAGATTTTGACACTGGAGAAAAAAAGGGCTAACACAATTACAAGCCGACCACATTTACAAGCCTTCGCCCTCCCTACATACATTTAAATTCCTACCTTAACTGTACGTAGTCTTTTTGTATGGGATGTAGTTACATAAAATTATTACAACTTCACTCGAGTTTGCCTGCAACTCTATTTTCATTGGAAATATTGTTCATTAATGAGCTTATTAAAAATTAAGACAAATAACACTTTTATACATTTGTTGTGGTTCAGATAGCATAAATATGTATATAGTTATGGTTAGGCTCCTTGTAGTTGCTCTATTCAATGGGACCTATATATGCTGTCCCATCGCCTGTCTATATTATTAAATTAAGTTTCAGAACAGGTTACACACAATACGTAGTCAAATATGCATAAATGCCTAGGCGGGTATGTACGAGATACTAGCGGGATAACTAGTAACTAGGTACTATTAATAGTATACCTACTGCAAAAAGCTAGAATTTGTCAAAAAATTGTTTTTGTGAAGACAAAATCCCTCTCCGATTGTCTAACTAAACTAGAACTGTAAACCGATCCACATTCGTATGTATATCGTATCCAGATCAAATATGTATAAGAACTGAATCGAATGTACCTACCAAAATATGTAAATCTCAAGATTCATTGAGGCTTAAAATAAGTACCTAAGTACCTATATACCACACGTATACAATGAATTTTTGAACTGATAGATGTGATGTGAATGTGACGAGGAAAAGAAAGTGAAGAATACAAAAATGTAATAAAACTATCGCATAGTCACACTTTGACATAAGAAAATATAGATATTTCTGATTTTTATTTTGTAGTTATAAGTGCATCAAGTATGTTTGGTATAAATGAATAAAATAAATAGAAATAACGAGATCGATGTGATTGTGATTGTGGTTGTACTGCAAATGATATGATGTTGATTTGAATTCGTCATAGCGATATTTATTGAGCAGACGTAAGAGTGGAAAGCCCTTATATGTCTGTCGTATAATTTGCGCATATCGTATGGGCATTTCTATTTATATAGATACATAGGCGCCACTATTACCATTACCATTCGTAATGCAATACGTTTGTGTGGCCAAAGTCTCCGAAGGTCGATTTGAAATCTGTAACAGCTACATAAATGGAGGTACATTATACACATTATACACTTGGAATAGGAGAATTGAGAAAACTTCATTGTAATGCACACTTGTCTAGAATGCGAATGTTATTGTAAATGTCAATGTAAAATGTGCAGCACACATACAACTACTATAGCTACGTAGTGGGCAAGAATATCCTTCAGGACGGGCCTGGCTTTAGGAAACTGGAAGAATATCTCTGTGCTCCTGAGGATAAGCAAAAAGGAAAAGGAAAGTAAACGGGAGGCTCGTCATAGGAAATCATGCCAATACCAAATACAAGTTAGATTACTTACATCACATTGCATTACAGCACCATAATATGCAATACGCACAGCTCCCATATTTATTCAAATTCACAAAAATCTGAAACTGAATCCTAGACATCTCTTGTGTACATTCACGACGTACTAGTGTCACTACTACTACACACCGACGATGAGTGAAGGAAGGCACTTTTGAAGAATCCAAAGGTTTGCCTCTTCTCCTTTGTCCATAATATTATTTATAGCTGAGTGTGTGTGCGTGAACTTATGCTCCTGGAATAAAATGCCGCTTCTTTCATACTTTTACTTTTGCATTAGGAACTACAACGTACAACATAACTGTACTACAATACACTATACAATTGGACACTAAAAGTGAAGGACCTACTTCCTTACGTCCTTACGTCTTAGGTCTACTATTGTGGTGCGCTGTTTGTGACATACATACTAAGAGCAAAAGTGAATGCGAATACAAGTGCGAATTACACTACAAGTATTGCTGTAAAAATCTAATCGAAAAGGAAAGTTGTAGTTGTGCAAAGTACGAGGAAATATCTACACTAATCGTGAGGAGCCAATGCCATCCCATCCCACTCCATGCCATATTGCCATGCCATGCTATAATAAAGACAGGGCAGAACAACTTAACTACCCAACCAAGTCGCCAATGCAATGTTACAGTGAAAGCCAAGACAAACTGAAAACCCTTGCTGTGCTTTTTCTTCCCTTTTCTCTGTGCATTGTGTGGCGTTGTTGGGGGGACAGTAGTGAATTTTCGGACCGAGATTCCACCACAGCCTCTCAATCTCGACAGCATGAACACTATATGGGCCAACATGGACAGCATTGTTCCTTTCTTTTTCATTCATATGTGCTGAGTGGCAGTGTGGTTGGGGTTGCGGTCTGGTTTCTGATGGTTCTCTTGCAACGGAATGGAATGGAACGGTGGAAGGGGAAGGAGGGAAAGACACACCAAGACCTGTGTCTGCGATGTCCGTGCATTACGCCTGACGGGATTTTTTTCCTGATTTCACCAGCAAACTGAGAGGCATTCGTGTCTCGTAGAGTATCGCCGTCTCCACCACCAAACGGTGAATTGCACACAAAGGCTGCTGGTGAGAAGTACCTGTTTGACTTGGCTTGCTGGTTTGGCTTTCCTGCCACAGAACATGACGAGACGGAGTCCATAACAGACCATGAATTTGTACAACTAGCTAAACTCGAGCTTAACTCACTCACATACTACTTCACTTTCTTTTCAAAACTTGTTCTTCGGTCGTCGAAACAGAACAAACCAATCATCTCAACTTGGAAGTAGCGGAACGTGGTCCCTCTCACACGAAAATCCTATCCACAATAATAATAGAAAAGGAAATCAAACCAAGCCAAAACCACCACATTGAATTTAGTCGGTGCTGTTACTTGAGACTCTTACATCAAATGTTCACACGTCACTTCACCACCGAGAAGGATTCACATCCTAAATTTTAAGACAGTGCATCGGGGCCTCAAAAAGTACAAAAGTAAAGGGGAAAAAAACTCCGTGTAGATCCGTGTAGTGGCATCAAGAATCTAGAATATTAAATCCTTTTTTAGACCTCCCTTGTCTCTTCGGGAGAGACTCAAAAAATTGCTGGGCTCTAAACTCAAACAATAAGCTTTCAGCCCAACTCCCCTAGTATGCTGGAGCTCACACGTGTTTACTTATTTAGTAATAGGATTAAAAACCAACGAGGGTAGAAAAGGGACAGCCACAAAAGTAAGGAATAGAAACGTACGAGTTATAATCATTAGTGCTGCAACGAACTAACCAATCAACAATCAGAACATCTGGTAAGCCCTAGTAATATATAATGTAATGTAGTCACTGCCATTGGATTGAGGATTAACCTGAATTCAGCTTTTTAATTTGTCACCAGCTGACTTGATTTAACAAGTCAAAATTCATGTGCATATTGGAAGCGTTAAGAATCACAGGTAGACGGTAGACTAGACAGTCGATAATGGTTGTTTGCAAGACAGGAGCTTGCTTGCAAATCATTTACACAGTAATAATTGTAATGTTCCAGCTGTAGAGATGCTATAGGTTTTATATTTTATGTAGATATTACGACGTTATATGTTCGAGACTATAAGCTACATGTGTTAATTGTTGTATGAAAAATGTATTAATTACACTACATGTACTTGATAAGCTTAACAACGTGGTAGGAATTTTATAGTACATTTTCAATTATATTTACACGGTAGATAAGGCAATGGACAGCATAGGCCTTCTTTTAAGCCCCACAACTCCTCTTTGATGGCTTCCCGGAGCTCATCAGAGTTGAGATCACCTTTCCCCAATACTTTCTCTCAAAGTGTGCCAGATTCTCCGCTTGGTAATCCTGTCCGTGCATTTAGAATTTCAGTCACACATCTCTGTAAAGACAATTTGGTATTAGGTACATCATGTAGTTTTAGAGATAAATCAGTTTGTTGGCCTAAATGAGGAATCGGGGGTCTACAGGCAGGCATACAATCTGAGCTTTTGTAAAAACCAAGGCTTTCGCTTTATACAACGATAAACAAAGTCTCGCGTCTTTTAACGGACAAAGCAAATCTGGAGTAAATATGTGTGGATTACCAGATGAGACTTCTATATCTATGTATAAGTATATACTGTGGAAAAACCAATTACCGCTCTTTCAAGGCGTTTAAAATGTTACGGATATAATTACTCGAGATTTAAAATTTTTACGACCAATATATTGCCGTTACAAGAGGAGAAATGGGAAAAAGCGATATGATGGTACGGATATGGAATGGATAGGAAACGGGGAAAGTCTATGGGGACGTGGACATGGAAGGAAGTCTAAAATGTCTATTGACGGAGAAAAATATGCCATTAAAGGAATGAGAGTGGGGACAGTAAAAAACTAAAATACCGAGACTTTAGGGATTTGGTTTGTTCAAAGCGATATAGGGACACACGTGGGACGGGGAACTCAAAGGAAAGCCCACGACACACTGACAAAGCTACAGTCAACGCCAACACTAAGACATGACAGAGACAAACTATACTGCAAAATATAATGCACGTACTTGAGACTGAATTCGAGTAATTAATTCCCACTCCACTCACCAAATGATCTCATCAACTCAAACTGAACAGTACAGCCATCGTATCACTACCCCTTCTATTATTATTCTCTTGCCGAATTAGCATCCTCACAACATCTGAGCCTTTTCTTAAGAAACCAACACCATAAACTCCAGCCACTGACAGAACCACAAAACATGCAGAAATTTCCTTGGAAATAAGCTAACACACGTTACCATTTACCATATTAACTCGCTATAAAAAAAAGTAGTAGGCACAATAAGTATCTTCATCTATGCGTATATATGGCCATGTTCGTTTTTGTACCTACTTTCACACATTGTAATAGAATCATACTTGGCATTAGTTATTAGCAGAAGGTGCAAATTGTACTAGCTCATATTGTATTTAACTTTAAAGCCAAATCCGAATTCCCAGGTCAATTTCACATCAGTTTCACTTCCATCCATCCAATGGGCAATAACAAGACAGGAACATACTTTATCAATAAAGCTTCAGCAAAAGTAAATCTCTGATTAAGTATTCTGTTTGATTACGCCTGAAAATCCTAATTTGCCCTCCCGAGTTTACTGGCTAACGGAGGAACTATGTATACTTTGTCTCGGTGACTATTCTGAGATCTACGGTAATTACATAAGAAATAACATGGGATTAGACTACCTAACTACATTTTTGAAATTGGAAAAAGAACTACCGTTGTATGTATTACGTTCTCACATCCACCTTTCCATGTAAAAGTTGAAAGTGTGTGTGTAACCTGGTATGAGCAAACTTTCACTGTAGATGTGCATGAAATGATTTGGTTGTGAATTGTGGAAAGTGTGGCCCATAGAAATGGCAGATTAGTAAAATTTACAATGCTCTTCAATTCCTCTGCTGCTTTTCTTTACGAGACGGTAAATCGTGAATTGTATGAGCATATGTACGTAGGAAGGAGAAAGGTAAAACTTATGTCCGAAAGGAAGGAAAGCAGCTCGTCGTTCCCTATTCTTCTTTTCCTAGTCTTCTCTCTTCATTCCTTTTCGTGTTCTTGTGAAGTTGTGAATAACTAATTCAGAAAGTGAAACCAGTGGCTCAAGTACCCTGTTGGTTTTTGTTGATACGGTCTCGAGTTTCCATATTCCAATTTACTATCTGTCCCAACAGTTCCAAAACAATAAATGCGACCACCAACTCCTGTCACAGTCATACCGACACCCATACACTGAGTTGCCTTTGCCTATCAGCTTACTACTGTACCCACTATATACTAACAAAGATTGTGCATAATAATCTGAGTCGGAGGTGCCGTACAGTACAGTCAGAGTAGATTCCCTCATTTTATTTGTCTGGAGACAATTTAGACTCATAAAAATAAACTCTTCATGAAGCTGTTGCTGTCGCTGTCCTGTTGCGTTGAGAAAGGAAAGTGAAACTGGAGCTAATAAAATAAAGTGGGATAAACGGAATCAACGTGTCCTATATATATAGCCAAGAATTTATGTACACATTTTTTAATTGCTATGAATTGTGTATGCCTGGTATATGTATGTATGTACCTACCTATAGCTAGTCTTCTTCTACGAGAATACAATTTACCTAGAATGACAAATCATAGAATAGAGAAAGAACTTGTTAGATGTTTAAATCTTGCATGAAGGCCATTACATATGTAGGCATATATTGAATGGGTAGTTTAAATATCCTATACAGTAAAACCCATCCATAGTGGTTCGTCCTAATTAAAGTATATACCATCTTCAGTTGTGCGAATCTGTGCTCCTATGTATAGGGAAATAGGAACTACACCCCTGCGCTATAGTGACTTTCTGACTACGGAACTACACTTATTATTGTTTCTGACCAACAATAATCCTAAAGCTTGGTGTTGACCACAAAACTTGTTAGATAGTACTGACTTTCAATTCGGATCTTGTGGATAACAGTTTTCATTTTATTTATTTATTGCCAAGCTTTCTTACAAGCTGTGATCTTCATCAGGACTCAATTCGTACTAAAAGCAATAACAATAAATCTTGCCACTAACATTTCTTGACTTTTAAATTCCCTGTTAAAAGTCAAGATTAGTCTCCCCAATGTAATCGTTTGGACAGTTTGCGCACGATATTTTGTAAATCCCTGATCCCGGTCTGTCTTGTTGGGGTTTGTAGTTGCTAAAATATTCCCATAATCTTTTCCCAGGGATAAAAACTGGTGTTATATCTGTTGTTCGAAATAATTCTGAAATTTTCTTAGATAATTTTCCCAAATACCAAGACGCTATTCGTTTTTCGTGAGTGTTGGGATCTCTTTGAATTTTGTTCGGCTCCCTCCGGTCACACGAGCCCTAATCAAATCTCGAGGATATCCATTATTCATTTAATGCATTTTCAATGTAATTCATTTCCTCTAATAATGAATGCTCATCACATACATTAAGTGCTCTTGTTACTAAAGCATCAATGACTGAAACCTATTGTGATTTCGATTGTGAAAGGAATGAAAGTTCAGATACCGGTCTATGTGTATTGGCTTGCGATATATGTACATATGTACCTTGTGTAGGAGCATCCTATTTTGTCTCTGTAGAGTTACATCCAATAGTTCAACTTGTCAGGTGTTTTGCGTCTCTATTGAGCTAAAATCACTACTGAGGTATATCTTAATATGTAATCGAATGTATTGTCTAAGGCCTTAAATTTCCTTCCCCTTAAGGGATAGTGTCACTGCACTGCAGAGAAAACCCACCAGAAAAACATGCGGAGTGCAGCCCTCTTTGTTAAAGTTGTTTGCTATGTTTAAGAATTGTAATCATTATGTTATGGAGAGGGTGTGACTATAGAAGCGGGGTTTACTGTATAAATATTTTATTTTATATAACGTGCAAGTACCTACTTATAAATACTGACAATTACATTTTTGCGCGTTTAAAAAATGTAGATAGTTTATAGCAAATGAAAGCTATAGTTACATATACGTCTATCTCAAAGTAATTATTACTAATCATCATATGAAAGCAAAAATGTACATGAAATACTTCCCACATTCTCACAGAAAGTTGTATCCAGTGTCTTTTTCTTGTCACATTTTTAAATAATTACTGAGCTTAGGCATACTAATTTAAATTTAGACTTGCATACGTCAGGATTGTACTGTAGATAGGGACATTATAATATTGCATTGTCCTACATTTACATTTAGGTGCGTTCTTCCCTGAGCTGTACGCTATAAATATGTATAAAGTACCGCAAGCATTTTACAGTCGTATGATTTAAACGTTGTTTCACGGCGTCCTCATTCACATGGCGGGTGGAAATGTAATCATAATTCATACGATATACTCTTTTTTTACCATCTAGCATCTCCGAGATTCTTTCCCTATCACTATACGTAGTACTGCTGTTGTCTGTTTTTTTTTAGATCTTTCATTTATTTCTCTTTCCTTCGTTTCAGTTTACGCATAGCAACTACTTTTTACATATGTAATACACGTGGTGTTTGTAGCTCTCCCCTGTTTAATTATTACAGTATGGCTTTGATACAATACAGTTTGCTTGCGGTGACTCAGGATTGAGGATTCAGGACACATTTCATATTTCTGTAACTGCTCAATACTTAATAGTTTACTGATGGTTTTCATTGACATTTTTCCCATTGCATTCCGATAGAATTACGACTTAGGTACTTGTATGAATATTTTACGTAGCTTGCCAGCTACAATATTGCCAATAACTGAATCTAAACGCTGCTGTAGCCTAATTTATCGGAATTTGGTGGTTCAAATCCTCTGTGTATCGTCACTTAAGAAGCAGATTGTGATACAAATCCAAAATACAAGCATGGATATGCATCACGTTGCTCTTTAGTCAAAACTGAATGTGCATCAGATTGCCTCTTAAACGACGGTATATATAGGTAGGTAGGTATGCTATATATTACATACACATACATGCTATTAATTAATATTATTGTCATAAAAGCGAAATAAAACTTTGGATGGATTTGGATGTACCAAGTAATATTAAAACATCAGCAGTAATAAATATACGGTTAAAAAATGTCGCGATTGTTTTACAATGCTTATGAGAACACAACATTTTATGACTGTCATATGTTCGCCACAACACCGATCGATGTCTTGTTGTTCCGTCTCCCAACATAGAAGGCCGTGGGATGTATTTGGAAATGCTGGAATTGGCAATTGAAATGTTGCGTTCTTGTTTCCTTACTCGAGTTGAATAAAATAATTAATAATGCATTTTGCCGAAGGTATTTATTAATATTTTAAGGGAAACACAGGAATTCAGTCTATTCCGTACCGTTGCGCGGTGAAGCGACAGCGGAAAACCGGGTGCCAAATTATTATTCATGTAAACTATAAACACATATCCTGTGCATTTCTCTACACGGACAGAAACACAGGGACAATTCCAATTTCCACTTCCAAGTCATGTAGAACAAGAATGCAAAAATGTGTTTGTAGTCTTTTAGTCTTCGTAGCCAACAGAACAGACAGACACACGGAGAATGACAAAATACAGAGACATCCTTTTAGTCCCATACACTGCCATTGCACTGGCTCATTTAACATTCTAGATTTCTAGACGTAATTAATTGAATTTAATATCTACATGTATCGTATGTATATTTTTTAAGCTTACATTGTGCACGCGCATTCGAGGCATCATCGTTGGGGGAACGTTTTGTTTTTTAATGAAATTCTCATTGAAGGCAGTTAATAATTCAATAAAATACGCTACCACTTCAACTATAATACACTACCCAAGAAATGTTCAGCTCGTACTAAAAATCCAATTATATACACTTGCATCATCATTATTCATATTTCGAACTCTCAATAAATTAAAATTGATGAGCTCAACGGACAAACTTGCGGAATAATGTGAAGCGCATTTTATAATTTATCTATTTCATGTACATATTGTATAATAAATTATTATGCGAAACAATGGGCACAAGAAGTCTCGATCTAAACTGCTTCCATATGTACATATGGTTGTGTTACATGTCAACATGAAGCAGCAGTATCGAGCATTAGTGAGTATACATACTTTTGCAAGTACGCCTACCAACGTTCTAATATAATTAGTTCTAATAAGGAATTAATTAAACTATGATGAACTTTTGGTGTCTTTTTATTCCAACGGTGCAAATATGTATACGAATAATATAAACATAATAACATTTTAAATCTGTGTGTTGCTATCCCACAGATAGAATTAAAGAAAGCAAGAATAGAGGGAAGGATTGTAAACCCGGTGAGCATCGATTGACGTCCAAGTCGACGTATCGGAGGAATTGGATTGAAACTGAAAAGTACAAGAGTGTCAAGACTTTGAGAGAGTGAACAAGAAGGGGAAAAAGAAATTCAAACATACAGCAGGGCACAACGGCGGTTCTAGGACTGTGCTTATATTGTGTCTGTGTGGGTGTTGTAAAGCTAACTTTGTTTTAAACCATACAGTCTTACTCGACTTTCCTTTCCCTTAAATCCGTAAGTTGTTGAATGTTGAAATTGAATTGTAAAGCCTATGGGGTGGAGCTAAGACTGAAGAGTGTCCATGTTCAGGGCTAACTAAACGGAATAGTAAGCCGTAATTCATACTTGCTAATTTGTAAATAGAAATCGTAGCAGGAAGAAAAAAGTAGGAGCTACTAGCTTATTTTGGCAAGAGAAGAAAGCAGGTAAAAAGTTAAAAAAAAAAATAACATTAAAAGCCGAAAATAGACTGGGGCCGGTGCGATTGGAATTGGGAAGGGTACAGTGCTGGGTGTTTGTGGGTCTGCGATATACTTGCAAGTTTAGACAGAGAGAAGAATGAGTAAGGTGGTTGAGTATGTGGGTTGGATGCAGACGTTGAAAGATCGTGTGAAAGAGAGCTGGACACAGTACTGGAGCTCCAGCGAAGACCCGAGAAGTGAGGAAAAGGAAACTAATTTCCGGGAGAAAGTCAAAGATAAACTTGAGAAGCTTACTCAACGAACCATCAGACGAATTAACCACTCATCAAACAATCAGGATGGCGATTTTTCTCATCTTACTAGGTAAATCCATAAACCTTAGACACATCCTAACGACTATACAACCTCCCTCCACATATGTACATACCCAACAAAACATACAATAAATAGCACAATGAGTAGATGTATATGTCCAGAAGACGATTGACTCCAAGTGCAATAAGTAAGTAAGCTACCCAACAGCATCAAAAACCTATTAACACACTCACACTTTCTCCCTTTCCTCATTTATGATCAAAATTACTAAAAAAAAGCCGCCTTCCATCGTTTTCATTACTCACGAACTGGTGCCGACTAAACACTAATGATTTATCCTGTTGTTATCCAGTGTAATTATTTACGTAGTTAAAATATATTCCTCTCTATGCTATGTGGGGAATATTGATCAGGGGTCTTGTTTCCAGTTGAAATGATAACTAATTTTAACTTCAGAAATCAAAGTGTCTTATTTAATCTGTCCACATTTGTATTACCTCCAACTTAGACGTCACTTTCACAATTTGTTAATCTCTGAATGGCATATTTCGTTTTAACACTCGTTTGGTTGTGTTATTTAAAGGACAAAAACGCGTTTAGAATTGGCTCGGATCTCAGCAGCAGTGATGGGTATCGAATTTTCATATGCTGCAGAAACCGCATTTGTATCTCCACTTCTACTTAACATTGGACTTCGCCATCGCCACATGACACTGATGTGGTGTCTCAGTCCTTTGGTGAGTTGGCTTATGCATTCGTTATGGCTTTGTAGAGACAACTGTCAACCAGCATGACAGACTTTTGCAGTGGATAATGGATAAGATGGAGGAAATCAATGTAACTCCAAAACCAAAATGAAACTTTTATTAGCTAAAGAAAGTTTTTAAACAGGGGGGGGGGGGGGGGTAAACCAATGTGGAGTCTTGGGCTGTAAAAAAAATACATATAACATACTTACGTGTCAGTAGTTTCAATAGGAGTTTTATTGTCTTAATGCACTCCCATAGCGCTGCTTGTTCTATTATCACTGGTAAAATTTTCAGTTCACACAACATCAGCACTACTAAAACTATAAATTTACTGGTTCTAATTACGATCTTTATTTAAATTATTGGGTTGACATTCGATTTTTTTTTACAAAAGAGCTCAGATTAAAAATATCACATTTTTGATCACTAAAAATATCAATCTAGAAACAATAATGCTTTCCAGATACAATTGAAAGTACCCCGATCGGAAATTGGAAAGGGTAGCGTTTTTCGTTAAAAAGATATATGTTTTCCCAGAACGCAAATCTGACCCATAGAAAGAGAGCTGCGTAAGTCTTTAGGTAATCAAGTTTAAGACCCTATGTCTACTGCCAAAAGAAAGCGGATACGGCCACAAGCAAAGGATTCTTGGTCGGATGATTGGGATGAGAGAAAAGGCAGGATTAAGAAAAACAATTGTACTGTATGGTATAATATATAATTCTAATGATTACAATGTGATTAGCTTGGATTTTTCGTGACTCCACTGCTGGGTTCGTTGAGTGACGGATGTTATTCCCGCTTGGGCAAAAGACGGCCATTCATAATCCTCTTATCCATTGGCATCGTCCTCGGTCTCATACTAGTTCCAAATGGCCAGGCCATCGGACGTCTCCTTGGGGACACATACAAAAACAATTCTGTAGTTTCTAATACAAAGCCAGGAATCACATCAGCATCCGAGTCAATATCCTTTTCCTCAACGTCACCATCTTTCCAACCTCCAGACCAAAACCAAAACCATCCTCAAGCAAATTTTAAAAGGACAGACGAGCTGAAACAAAGGAGTAATCTGAGGAATCTCGACGGACGGCTACTGAGTTTTAATCCGATTGAAGATGACCCTAGCCGGGGTAGTGACAGTAATTCCCCTCAATCCTACAAGCATGGCTCCCAATACCTGACTCTGTTGGATGACTCAGGTCGGAGGGTGAACTCGATGGGGCACGAGGACGAGGAGGTGGATCTACAGGACACGCTCAAGAAATTTAAACTCACGTCATCAGCAAAGCGTACAAAAAATACTGACACGAATGCCAATGAGTCTAGATCAGATCCTCTGGATAATTTGTTTAAAGAAACACTCTATGAAATGGATCAAAATGGAAGTGAGAGTTCCAGTCCAAGTTCCCTAAGACAGAATGATGAGACAGACGGGGAAGGCCTATTCAAAGATCTATCTAAATCTTCTTCAGTCAATAATTCAGCGTCCTCAGCTAATGCTCGAAGTGGTGATGGTCAACCAAGCCCGGAACTAGATGATCTACGACAAGACGCTGTAGAAAATGATATTCGTAATAGGAGTAAGAGCCCTACGGATCAGGAGGACTCTGCTGATCCTACGAAAGACGAAGGAAGTTCTGGTGAAAATGATTCCATTGCTAATCATCCATGGGGACTAATCTTTACGGTCATCGGTACAGTTCTTTTAGATTTTGATGCTGATGCATGTCAAAGTCCATCCAGAGCCTACATGCTTGATATCACCATTCCAGGTAGACGGCTTTCTTTCTCATCTTTTAACCCCAGCAAAGATGTACCTAGACTTGCACGTATTATTATATAACTATAAGATTAGTTGCACTGCTACTTCTTACGACTGTTTACAATGGATCGTCCCGAATTATGTATTTCTAGCTTTTCAACAACTTTTAACAATATTGCACTCTCTGCATAGTGGCTCATATTATTATTCCAAAGTCCTATGCATGACATAACAAGCTACTACTGTATAGCGTTTCTATCAATAGTGTAGCGGTACACAGTGCTATTGGTCCCTTGACGAACGACTATAGAGAAATTTTTCTGTCCGTAATAATACTTAATTATTTACTTATTAATCTGAAGTCTCCGGTGGCAAATCTTTATTTAAATAAGTAAAAATCAGACTTTGTTTTATGAATACAGTTCGTTTTTCTCCGTCTGATATTTTACCCGTATTCAGGTAGTTAGTGTTATATTTCATTTCTAAATAAATCGACATATCTCGTTTGAAGTCGTTTGTAATTGGATTAAATGATCTACAAATCTAAATGTAAGTCCCAAAGATTTGCATGTAATTATAATCCAAGAGGCTACTGAGTCAAACACCACTTCCACACTTGTAGATATATACTTACGTGCCTGTATAAGTTAGTCACTAATATTTATAACATCATGATGTCATTCACTATTACAAAATACTCAGTAATTAATTCACGGCTACATAATAATCTTTAGATTTGGGATTTTTATACTGTTAATTCCATTTAAGCAGAATAGTTTTGAATTAGAATGTTTTCTGCAATTATTATGCAATATGTTAATTTGATACGTAATAATCACGTAATTCCATATGTATGTCTGTTTGCCTATTTTAAGAGGACCACGCTCGAGGCTTGAGTACGTTTACAATCATGGCTGGATTGGGAGGCTCAATGGGCTACTGTTTGGGTGCCCTTAATTGGGAAAACACATTCATAGGTAATTAAATTACACATACGAACCTACTTATTTACTCGCATTTTTACATTTTTTGGCAATGACGGGGACGACAGTATATTCCTAGGATTTTTATAAAACGAACGGGATATTAGGAAAAACCGTTTGAGATTCAAAAGGTTATATGTACCTACATACTTGAAGTGTACACTTGGGTTTTACTTGGGATTTTGATTGTTAAAGAAAAAAGACAGGCATACAAGTAATTGAGTGTAAGGGACGTGGATTGTCGCGGATAATAAAAGGAGGATGTGTGTGTTGCCAGAGTTCTAATACACTACTGCATCTATATGCAGTATAAACGTATGCGAGTCTGTCTTGTTTGTGAAAGTGGAGGCAGTGGTGAGGTAGATTGAAGGGAGAAAGTAGAAGTGATTGATATTTGATGTGTGGATTTGAAGGAACTTTCTTTGGTGGTCAAGTGAGAGCTGTATTTACATTAGTTCTGTTCATTTTCATCGGTTGTGTAATCACGACTCTAAGAAGCTTTCAAGAAATCCCTATTGATCGTCTCTACCATTCTCAAAAGCCTTCAGATGGGGTAAACAGAACAGTTCACTTTTTGCTTCACTCTTCCCTATGTGTGTCCACCTAATGCTATATATTTTGTCTTCTGCCCGTTTGTTGTTGTTGTTGCTGTTGTTGTTGGCCGTGCTCGGAAGTCCATCCCAAATTTTCAGACCCCACAGCACCAGCCAAACCAAACAAAGCCATGTAGCCACCTAAATACACTTATCCTGCTCCACTTTTTTAAAAATCCGATTCCATGTCTACAGAACGCTTCTTATTTCCCCTTACAATTACATTTATATAGTTATATAGTCCGTCCGTCCGCCTTCCTATCCTGGCATTCCGTATTGTCAGCTCCTTCAATCTACTATTTAGTGTTTACCCATTTCAGTCACTTTATCTCTTTTCTCCTCCATAGTATATACTCCGTCTTTCCATTTTTCATTAGAAAACAAACAAAAAATTGACGTGGAGTAGATTAAATTCTAATTAAGCCCCCAGCATTAATTAAACACGTACATAAATATCTTATTAAAATTGAAACGTGGCTCTAACTAAGAGTAAAAGTGCATCAAGGACGTCATTCATTTTGTAGGCTGATGGTGGTCGATCGTATTCAAGATTTGAGGAGGAAAATGACAACGATGAAACTGCAACAACCGCAAAACCTTCTCCATCGGGCTATGGAGCTATTGGAAGTGTTCAGGAAACATCTTTCAATGAAAATAAGGTACCTAAAGACAAAAAGTAAATAAGGCCATTAGTAATCAAATTCATTGTAATTTATCTTAGCAACTTAAACTGTCTTAAATTAATTTAACATTCATTTACTGTAACGTATTAATTGTTAGGGCATAGCTATGTTTTAGCATGGAACCATTTCATGTATGGGTACCTACATATTTAATAATAATTAATAATAATAATTAATTTCGTCTTGTCGATTTGGCCTCAGCCCATGCAACATAGGGTACCTACATATATCGTCTTTGGTGATGCAAAATGATGTAAATCCATTATGCAAAACATCGTGGAAACAAAATGAAAATGAGGCTAAATGAGGTACATCCTCTGGTAAACGCTTATACTTCATTTTGCTTTTAGCCACGATGGATTTACCTCGCTTTGCATCTTACAAAATGATACGCCAGAACGTTCGTTGTAATTATTTGACAAAGTTTTGACAAAAATGACAACAACAAAAGTGAAAGTCGAGACTTTATTTGTCCATAGGACCGGAAGGTTGGCGTTGGAGCGTTGGAGACGGGAACGGGAGGAATGGAGCTCTCTGAGGCCGGTTCACCCACCTTTCGAGAATATGTCAAGACAATTGTACAAATGCCCAAATCCCTTCAATGGTTATGTTTGACAAATTATTTTTGCTGGATGTCCCTGGTCTGCTACTCCCTTTATTTTACGGATTTTGTGGGAGAAGCTGTCTTCAACGGTGACCCGACAGCTCCGATCGGGTCCGTGAGTCGAACCAACTATGAGGAAGGGGTTCGATTCGGTTGTTGGGGAATGTCTTTGTATTCCTTGTCATGTTCCATTTATTCGCTCTCCATTGATACTTTAGTTCAAAGATTTGGGTGAGTACTGTCGTATAACTTTAGTAATGTACATAGAATATTTGAGCCCGTCAAGTTTAATACCTTTCATGCTCATTGGAACATGTCAATGATGATGATGTCACTGTCTCTCTGTCTGTTCTGATTCTGACCTTGACTAACTTGGCGTTGACTCTGAGTTGCAGTGCCAAACGAGTTTACATCTGCGGTCAGTTGGTGTATTCTGTGGGAATGGTTTTTATGGGAATATGCCGTCACAGAGCGGGCGTGCTAATATTTTCATGGACGGCTGGAATTATGTATGCAACTTTATTTACCATGCCTTACTTACTGGTGGCGAGATACCATGCTGCTGAAACGGTAGTGAACAACTTGTTAATTATATTTAACTTTAAATAAATGTCTAACTCAGGGATGAAGGGATTTACCTAATTTAAATTGACTCAATTCGGCCACCGAAAAGGGGGCTCTACTGGGCCTGGCTGACTAAATTGATTTAGATTAGTATTCTGAACAAAATGCAACTATGTATATGCTACAATGCATTAGTGAGACCTACTATCTATTTGGCCGATTTGAGTCTACGTACTGGTTATAGAAAAAGTCGTTGCTTGACGGTTACTTAAATAATTCTTTTGTGTTGGCAGTTTGACATTGACGTGGATGACTTAGTGCAGAAGCCATCCCAGAAGAGAGGATTAGGAACGGACGTAGCCATCGTGTCTTCCATGGTCTTTTTAGCTCAAATGACACAGGCTATAACACTGGGGCCTGTAGTGAGTTTAGTAGGAACACCAACTGCCATTGTTTTTGCTGCCGCAGTCTTTGCCTCATGTGGAGCAGTCGTAGCTACCCGAGTTCTTTACCTGGACTTGTAGAAAACAAATCCTTTATTTTGTCTCTTGTCACACTTAATAAATATTATTAATTTTATTTGGATGAAAAGCTAGTGTTTAATGCCCAAGTGTATATCGTATATGTATATTCGTGTGAAGTCTTCAAATAAAATACAATATGAATGTTTAAATTGTAATTTGACAAGATGTAGTACACATCCTTCCAAATGCCCGTTCAATATGATATAGAAAATGGAGTAGAGCAAGAGAAATAGTTTTTCTAAAGAATTATTTCCATAAGATCTCCCGAACTTTATTCAATGAAAACTGGGAAGAGAAAAATTAATATAACAGTTTAATCTTCTGATCCTTTAACTTCCTTCTTTCCTCCCCTAATTCTTCCGGTTCTTCTGGCAGCAATCAAACCGACCTTGCGACCAGCTGATGTTCCTCTCTTACATGTGGAAGCTTTACCAATGTGCTGATGGTTACCACCACCGTGAGGATGTTCAACAGGGTTCATAGCCACACCACGAACAATGGGCCAGCAGTTTCTCTTGGCCTTGTACTTGAAGTAAGCACGACCGGCCTTCAGGATGGGTTTGTCGATACGTCCACCACCAGCGACGATTCCAACCATAGCACGGTTGGCTGATGGAACGACTTTCTTAGCTCCCGAAGGCAACTTGATACTGTAAAATACATATAATCGAATTTAGATTCACGAACTAAGCAAAGAATAAATTAAACAAGCCAAAAGCTTAGAAACTCAAGGACTAATTGCATCAATTATCAAGTAAATCAAATTACCGTGTACGACGGGTATCTGGGTTGTGAGCGATAACCGTTGCGTAATTACCAGAAGCACGAGCCAATCGGCCTCGATCTCCGGTCTTTTCTTCCAAGTTACAGACGATGGTTCCTTCAGGCATGGTTCCGACGGGCATGATGTTACCGATTTGCAAATTGGCTGAAAATTTCAAGTTAATTCAATTAAAAGATGACATGATGTGGAAGCCTAGCTGTACAATTTATTGGCGCAATACAAGTTATGTATGTACAACAAAAAATGAAGTATAGCCCTAATTAGGGATTCATTAAAACAGCTAAGTTGGTACGAAATCTGCAAAAATATCAATTTTGCTTGTTTAAGATTCTGGAAAAGCCATTCACATTCTTTGCAATGTGCAGATTCATTCTTACTTATTTCGTACATTCTCCTAAGGCCTCTATTCTGGAGAAAATCTCCAACCGGCATAAAGTAGGGTGATAATTTCCATTGAAAGTGTTATTTTTAAGTTCTAAACCATCGCAGAAGTGCGAAAGCACTTGAGTGCATTTAACTTAACAGCACACACACAATCACAACGGCGAATAAGTTATATATGCATTACCTTTCTTTCCGCAGTACACGAATTGGCCAGTGTACATTCCTTCGGCGGCAATGAACAGTTCTTTGCGCGTTCTAAACTTATAAGGGTCACGGAAGTTAACCATAGCTAAAGGTGCACCACGACCAGGGTCGTGGATGATTTCTCTTACGACGCCCTTGATATAACCATGTTTCTCGGCATAATCCAAATGCCTCAATTTAGGAGCTCCCTTCCTATGTTTTGTGTGAGCAACGAAAACGGATCCAGCTCCTTTACGTTGGGCACGGATGACTCGTCCCATTTTGTCTGCAAATTAAGAGAGGTCAGATAAAATTACAAGTTACAAAGCTGGAAATCCTCCACAAACTACAACCAGCAACCATTTCTTAAACTATCAAAAACCAACATCTGACGGAGCACTGTGTATTCCACTCAATTACATTTTTACAATAAAAACCCTGATCGCGACCTGACCTAAACACTTCTCTATAGTCTAACCCTCAAATATTCATCTTGAAATTCTGCCACGGCAGTCGGCAATAAGGAATAAATGCCAAAGTCTTGAATTTATTTAATTCTTAATTGTAAGCCCTATCACCAGTTATGCCTCTTTTCATGAAAATAAATACTTTATAGAAATACCGTCAGGTCATTCAACAATACTTTGACTTTCTATCGGTCTCGCACTGGCACTATTCAACACCTAAACGCATGGCCCCATCAATACCAATACATACTAGCTCATACATGGCCTCACCACGATCCTTTCCCACTACCAACTGCAACAACTTCAATACTCCAGAAACAAAAATACATGTGTTCACTTAATCACCTAACGTGAGGACCTCATAATATCAATTTAAAAAAACCTAAATTTGAATGTACCGAATAAAAAAGCCGAAAATCAAAATTAATCCACAAGTTTAACTTGGACGAATTTGCCGAATGGCTGGAATAAGTATGTACGCTCACACTATGAAATTGAAAGCTCCCCCTTGCCGCAAAGAGTTAATACGACATATTGAAAGCATGCTACCTGCCACGGCACAATTTAATTCTCTTTTTACTCAAATACAAACTGGAGATTTTTCCGAAAAATATTATTTAAAATCCTAATTGGACATTAGTTAACTGGAAATGAGTGAATTTAAAGACACTTACCAAATTAAAAGGGAAGAATTTCTTCCAAGAATAGTTGGAAATTTTATGAAATCCTCACACCACAATCCGGCAAGGTAGTCCCGAGCGACTGATGTACTGAGAGACTGTGGCTGGCCTGGCTGAAGCACTCGCAGTCACTCACTGCCTGCACTTCCCACTGCACACGAGTGGCGACACACGCAGGACAGTTCGCCCGCCAATTTTGAAACAGTTTCAACGCGGCTAGTTTGGTTTCGTCGAAGCGGGAATTTTATTGCCTCTCCTCAACTGCGGCTTTCGCCTTTGCCTTCGCCTTCACCACAAAGAAAGATGAACTTTTATTTTTGTTCTAATCTGTCCTCGTTTGCTTTCAGAGGTGAAGAGCCGTGTTCTGACCAGAATCTGATCTGTCGAACATTTGCAATTATTTCCAAATATTATAAGAGTTAACGTTTTGAACAGATTTGTCATTAAAATCTTGATTAAATATATTTTGGAAACACCATGAAGGATTCCACGGAAAAACCGTATCGTCAAAATCTGCCCTGGTAAGTATAAGTAAATAATATGAAAGAAATAGGTTGTAGGTCCTTTTACACAGTTGACATTGAATTATAGTCATATAATCGGTAATTTGCTATCGACAAATGGCAATTGGTTTGGTTGTTGGTTGCTGTAGGTCAAAGTTCTCACTCACCAGTCGGGTGTCACAAAATGCAAAAGTTGTAATTGTAGTATTGACTGACAATGGCCTGTATTTTGCATATAATTATGTGAACTGCCAGTTGCCAGTGTAATTGTATGCTTTTTTTGTGTGCAATTTAAAGCTTTTTAGCATGTCATTCATAGAGAACAAAATTTAGTTATTTAGCTAATATTTAATTAATTATAACTTGGCGGCTAATCATCTTATATTTGTTTCATAATAGGGTTGAAAAGTATCGTCCTAGCAAGTTGGAAGAATTAATTTCACATGATGAGATCATCAAAACGAGTAAGTTCAACATTAGTATTAATGTATTGTTGAATGTGGCTTTTTGCCATTTGGTAGAACTTGTAGATGGTGAAGGTTGTAGGTTGTGGGTAGTTTGGGATTTTCATTGTTCGTAATTCGTAGTTTTGTAGTTTAATTCCGAAGTGTTTGTATGTTTTCGCAGTTCGACGATTTATTGAAAAGGATAGACTGCCGCATTTATTATTCTACGGTCCTCCTGGAACTGGAAAGACAAGTACAATTTTAGCATGTGCAAAGGAGCTGTACACTCCCCAGCAATTTAGTTCGATGGTACTTGAATTGAATGCTTCGGATGACAGGGGCATTGGAATAGTACGGGATCAAATTATGAATTTCGCGTCTACACGGACAATGTTCACGTCCAAATTCAAGTTGATCATTTTGGATGAAGCGGATGCAATGACAAATGATGCTCAGAGTGCATTGCGACGAGGTTAAAAACGAATATTTGGATTTAAGGGTTGATTTTAGACATTGTAGATATGTTTTAAATTGAATGATTGGTTGCGGCATTATTTAAATTTGATCCCATGTATATTTGATCGTCTGTTTCAATTTGTTTTACATTTAGTCATTGAAAAGTACACATCCAACGTAAGATTCTGTATAATTGCAAATTATTTGGGCAAAATCATCCCTGCTATTCAGAGCCGTTGTACCAGGTTTAGATTCGCGCCGCTGAATCCTGCTCAAATTCTTCCCCGTTTGGAATATGTGATTGAAGAGGAAAAGTAAGTTTAGTTTACATTTTATCAGAAATCTTATTAGCTATCCTTCAGGTACTTAAAAGTATAACAGTGAGATCCATTGAATTTCAGTAGTTAATATTTATCCCTAGATTAAACGTATCTGAGGAAGGGAAAAAAGCTCTTATCAAACTCGGGGAAGGTGATATGCGAAAAGTTTTGAATATTCTTCAAAGTACTGCCTTGGCGTTTAGCATATCATCGGATCCCAACGGGAGGCACGATGAAGTTGCTATTACGGAAGAACTTGTGTACACCTGTACGGGAGCACCCATACCCGCAGACATTGAACAAATAATTAATTGGATGCTCACAGATGACCTCACTTCAGCCTTTAATAAAATATTTGATCTTAAAAACATGAAAGGGGTCGCACTATCCGACATTGTCACTGAAGTTCATAGATATCTTGAGCGAATTGACTTTCCTCCGAAGGTTCGTATTTATCTACTGAAAGAGTTAGCTACTATTGAGAGCCGTATATCCATTGGTACCAGTGAGAAGTTACAACTTGGGGCCCTCGTTGCTGTGTTTTATAATGCTCGTAATATGGTGAAAGATGATGAAAATTGAATCTGGTAATTTGTAATAACTTTAGAGGGAAAGTATTATTGTGTGAGCCAAGAATGTCGTTGATTTCTGGCCTTTTCGTTATTACCGAATATATGGTGGAATAAGGCCATAAGGCATAGAGCGTATTTACGCCTGTACGAAATCTGTACTGTTCAAGTTAATTTTTACTTTATTAGTTATCCATTTCACAATAAACATTTTAGCTTTTAATTTTCCACTATTATTGTCACCAGAATGACTTATTTATTATTATTCGATACATTCTTCATGTATATCTGTAAATCATTTTCTTTCTTCAGTCCCAAGGCTTGAACTGAAACTTAATTACAACCTACAACACTCCCCTTTGCTGACGCTGACATTCCAAACTCTAATAACAAAATATGACTACAAAAATCCATGTTCCAATCATGGGGGATTCGGAACTCGACTTACTAAGTTACCAAAAAGAACAACCCATTCAGTTCCTGGTTTTGAGCAAACTAAATGAGAGAATTTATCTATTCCAAATGTCACAACATCGTATCTGATCTATAATTAATTAGGTAAACTGATTTTAGTACTGACTAAACGGGCTACTGGCTACGAACTAATTATGTGCAAACCTGTACTTAGATGTATATACTAGTACATATTTTTAGGTTTGATTCTGGATTAATTTGTTTTATTGCACTTATTTGTCGTTTACGAAATATTTAATTGTTAGTCTTTCCTTGTAAAATTAAAATTTTTCTGAGAGGATTAGTTTCTTTCTTTCATGTTTGCACAGTTTTTAAATATGCATTTAATATCATTCCAACAATTGTTCATAGAAATGCTGCATATTTGTTAGATTCGGGGTTTTTGGTTGATCTCCGGTTACTCTTTTTATTAACAGCCCTTCTGATTGTGTAGAAAGTCTAATAATAATGGTTGGTTAAATCTGTTTTTTTATATACCGTAATAAGTTTTCCCTAAAGTTGGGAGTTTAAAACTGCCAAATACGAGATTAATAAAATACTTTGCATGATCATTTTAGTTAAGACGAATGGGACCCGTCCGTCGACATTTATCTTTTTAAACTGCAAACAAACTTACGGAACAATACAATGCGGCGTTCCTTCCAACATTAAATGCAATTAGGTCACCAAAAACACTAAACACATCATAGCATTTATCATATTCGTACCATCTTAAAAATGATATGAATAATATATGGAAATCATTGATTCTATAAAAATTATTACCTATGTACCTATGTACAGCCTATTTTCAGACGAATATAATAAATATGTATAACATGTACTTAATATCGTTTAAATGATATGTAAGGTGTAAAAGTGGATACTAAAATCATATGGAAACTGGAATATATAGGTAGGTACTTATAAATGGATACATCTTCACCTACCACAGACATAATATGTACAATAGACATGAACAAGCAAAGCAACAGCAAAGTCACAGTTAAATACTTCACCCATCTTATTCTTTCCTTCAGATTCGATATTCGGAGAATTAGGACAATCCGACGACATTTAGCGTTTGTTTTAATTAATAAGGGAGTATATACAATATATCATGATCTGAGTAAATAATTACATATATACATATGTCACTTGTAATAACTAATATATACAACACACTGTACTACAAACTTCCTCACACTGTGTAGGCATTTCTTTCACAAATAAATACTTGCGCATCCAATCGTATCATATGGGTGCTTAAATTTTACCGTATTAAGTAACTAATCAATAAACTTATAATTTAATTCGTGGAGACGCAACATGTACAATTAAATTGTCTATAACAATGATACCAATAATTTATACATTTCGGCGGTAAATTGCCTCTGAGCCTACCATGTAGATAGGTACTTAAATAAATGACATGTAAATATTGACTCACTGGGATACATTACAAAATAAAATGTTTTACATACCCTTTAAAAGTATGTATATACAGTACATATTCCGCGTTTACGTCAGTTGTAGAGTCTAATCCGTATTTAACATTATAAAAATTTCTTAAAAAACAGAATACTTTCTGCTTAGATCTTCTGGCTCGACCTATGCGACTAAAAAATACATAGCTAATTTAGGTAATAGATACAACACACACCACATAACTTAGGGACCTACTATATAATACATTCACATTCAGAAATGCAGAAGAATATGCAATACAGACAGAAATACATAACTTAAGCTTACCACTACATAATTGACAGATAGTTCCTTTGGGGGTGCTAATATATTTGAAGCTCGTTTACAAGATAATCATTGCGCATTGGAGATTTCTTCAACATTTGAAGCCTATCGCTCGTTTAGCTTGATAATCGTTCTAAACAAAATGCTTCAAAAACTGACGAAGCTTTTAATACTTTTCTTGTAAAAGAGATTCGAAAAATTAGCAGTTTCCCAGAAACTCATTGGACATTTACATAACAAACAAAATAATATGTAATCAGACGCTCAGGAACGACAAAGAGAAGGACGACTGAAACTATAACACAATACTATCATACAATTACTTACTTATCATGTTTGCATAACATAGGCAAATCAAAGGATGGTTTATTACATGTATTGTATACCTAATTTAAATTAGTGATTTGATTATTTGTATTGACCATTATTACTATGCATTTTATATCAATGCATTTACTTACCAAGTAATTTACCAGGTAAGTAATAATTAATGTAATTATAGTTATTTGATCATATAATAAATCATAATCATAACAACCATCTTGCCAATAATTAAATAACAGCATAAGATTATTAGGTTTAGTTTTTTTGTATAACTTTCTAAAAACCAATGATCCTACTTTAAAATTCTGTATTGTATGTATATAGTTAATCATTATCAGTACGAGCAGAAATATTTTCTTATTTAGAAACATCAAACTAATTTGTAACAGCGTATACCTATAAGTATTAGTATTTACGCCTCGTAAATTGTATTTAATCGAAGTGAATAGTTGATTATATGCAATGCAATATTGTATTTTTGTAATTTATTAGTATACTTATCTACCTAAGTATAATTGTGTGATGGTAGTTATTCAAGGCCTGTGTTTCGTCATTGACTCATCGACATTCATTTACAAATACGTACCCTCTGGATTCATGGAATCAATGAAAATCTAACTCTATACCTACATACCTCTTACCATAACCATACAAAGCGTTCCTTTGTAAAAATTACTGATTATTGTTTGCGCTGTCGTTGTTTCAATTTTTGAAAATCCAATCCGAATTATACGCAATATTTGGAACACAAGATTAGGAATTCGTAAGAATAGCTTGCTATACTAACTATACTGGCGGCGTTCACCGACCTCGAATAAAACCTTGAATATACATTAAACACGTGTATGTTTTTTACAAACTGTCGAGGGTACCTATGTACCTCCCAATTTGTGGCTGCTTTCTGATTAATTATTACTCGCATAATTATAGTACAGTGAGTAGTGAGTAGAATCTATACACAGAATAAATACTACCGTCCTGATTTTGACGCCATGATTAATCTTCAAACATTCCTAGTTTTCTTCCCAAACCTTGTATAAACTTAAAGGCTCATATTCTCAAACATATGCCAAGCCACTAATTGTTAGGTGGAGACGCGTCATTTCAAATATATGATAGAGGAACATTCAATCTAGGTATTATAACTAAGCCGCTCAGTTATTAGTAAACATTACAGCAGATACAGACTTCATACATGTATACATACACTGCAAGTTGCAATTCACCCATAATCAGGTCTACCTGCTGTAACTAAATCACAGCTTCTACGTCCATTTTTACAACTGTATCAAAAACTAACCATTTGACATAAATAAATACAGAGTTAATGCATACGTCGGGCAAATAACTTAAAATTAAGCAATATGATCAGAAATCTAGAAAAATGTGGAAAAAAATACATCTAGATTCAGGATTTTGATATCATTGCATCTGCAATGGAATCAGTGTATAAGAAAGGAATTAAACAAAATTAGGTACAGATAAATATTGAGTCGTTGTTTACCGTTACTGGTTATTACCGTTAGTGAGAAATAAAAATCAATATGAATGAACTGGCTAAAACTCCATTCCTTACTAATGTGATTTATGCAAACTGGGCAGACAGACGGTATGTGCAGCAACACATCATGTCTACATCATTCTCAACTTTTTCAAAATGCAAGGCATACTAACTACATACTTCATTTAGGCTGCAATTACTCGTTTTATATTGACTACTTAATTATTTCATAAGTATTTCACAAGTTATTTAGAGTATAAAATATATTTTACGAAACAACTCAATTTACATTACAGTTAAATTGATTATACGTACAAAATGTTTTGATTCACTAAATTTGTAGACCGTATAGGCATATAATAACCGGTCGGAAATTAACTCAACATTTTCCAACCAGAAAATAAAATAAAATATATTATAACTCATAACAAAGAGCAGAAATAAAAATATAAACATCAAGCAAGACTATTTACATGTCAGTACGTAGAATGAATACGTACTATGATAAAATCACATTTAATTAGAACAAAGTCTGTTGGATACCATAGTTACCTGCGTAAGGTGTGTATGTACTACGCAGTTGGTTGCTATGGGGTCCAACAGACTTTGATTATAGTGACGCATTAATTATACAGTTGCATTCACAAATGTTATACTTACGTATTCAATGTTGCAATAAGAATGTAACTGAAATTTCAATTAACTGTACTACCCCAATTAAACAGAAACCATTAATTGAGATACAAAATCTAATATTGTAAGCTGGCCAAAAATATAATTACAAATACAGTGATGAGTGACCTAGCATCCGTGTGTGTGCAACTGGGTATAAAGAACACTAACAAGAAGACAATAAAATAAATTTTGCTAAAGTTTTATGCTTCATATGGAAAGCACATGAGTTTTTATGTTGCTTAACAAAAATAATATCATTTTTCCTTTCTATTTTTTCTTTTTATCGTCAGCCTAAATTTTGGAAGTACTTTTTATGTTCAAGTCTCCGTTTGTTACGGGCATAGAAATTGTTTTACACAGACAAAGACAAGACAAATAACGGCATTATGAGTGTGGTAATCCACTGATCCAGCACTGAATCCGAAGTACACATAATAATTACAAACTTACTATTTATCTAGCTTTCAAGTTTAAACTGGCAACTAGGAGACTTTAGAAATACAAATCGTTATTTACATTATGATTATTTTGTTTCAATTTTCTTCAAAGGTCCTTTGAAATACCTCGGTTCCTACCTACATAAGAGAAACTCTATTCGGTGACTGCGTTTGTATGTTGTAAACATTATCAACAAAATACAACGGTAGTGTTCACCAGGGTATGTAGATAATTCTTTTTCAGCTGGAGATTACTTTACAGGCAACTCTGAGAAGCACAAAGAGCTATATTCTTTGGCTGCTTACGTATGGTTGCTTGTATTTTAAGTTATTTTAAAGTTTATTTAGATTATAAAAAAATAAAATTTGAAAAACAGAGGAAAAGTTTTGGATTTTCCAAGTATTCACTAATTATGTATAAATATTTCGTAGTACGTGGCAAGTAGTGTGGATGATGTACCTATATTATATATTTAATACTTGTACGTAAGCTGCATCACATAATATTTTATAGTACGATTACAATACTTGACGTTTTCACAAATCACTGAGAAATCAAGAAATAAATACCTAGGTAGGTTTATTTTTGAGCTTAATGATTATTACTTTTTGTAATGTACAGTGAGAAAATAGGAAAAAATAAATGCATCGTTATCCATCGTCACTATCATAGCATAGAAATCGAAATATAAGAGTGACAGTACTGAGAAGAAACTGACTAGAAATGTTTTATTGCTCTCACAATGAGCTTGTAACAGAGTAAAATCTACGTCTAATAAATGTTACCTTTGCAAATCCAAAATAAAATAATATTGAAGTTGGAATGCGGACAGCAGACACACAAAAAATACTTAGCCCTGCAGAACGGGAAATAAGAAAACAGAAGAGGAAGATTCGTCTTGCAAATTACTTTTCGCTCCATTACATACCTAACAGTCACGTAAAGATGTGATGATCTTGATGACTTCACTTCTACTTTAATACACATTAACTAATAATCTAGCACATTAGCACACTACTTCTGATGTAACGTAAAATTAAGACGATACCTTAAGATTCCAAAAACGTTGCTTCACAAAATATTTAAAGGATTTCTTTAAAGGAGAATCTTTCCTTGCATATGTACGCATACGCAAGCATATATATAATTACATATATGCTAATAATTACTATTTGAACTTTGTAGCTTGAGTTGTTTTTTGTAAACTGCAAACTGAATACATTGTATTGTATCGTGTATAATTTTTAGGCTTTGTATTCTAAATAGTTTGCATTTTATACGTTGACGTTTTCATACAATTACTCTTACAAGTTTTTGCTTACGTTTTTTTGGTGAGAATGAGTAAATAGTCGCGTAACCTCGAAGCAATTTTAAATGCGTCCCAGCAAAAGTAAGTACCTACTAACGTACGTAAATAAGGAGCAACTGCTATTTCTTCAATCAATTTAGAACAAAACTTGAGAACGTTCTAAAACCTAACGCCTGCGTAAAAAAATCACATTCTCAATATTACGATTCCGTATATTTAAAATAACACTATTAAACAGGAATAAAAAGAAAAAAGAACCAGGTAATACAATAACATGTATTTTCTATATAATCTACGACAGTATATATATGGTAATGTAATAATTAGAAAGGACTATATTGACCTTCGATAGCCATATAAATCCTTGTGTATCACTAGAAAAATCCAAGAAAAGACCTACAAGACCGAAGGGAATAATTATCGAAACGCTGAGATGAGGTCTTCAGGACTTTGGTTGACGCTTTGAAAAGTTGATGAACTGTTTAAATGAGTCGACTGCAGCGGTAAAGAAGCTTTCGTTCCCATTGAATCAGTGCAGCTAGAAACTGTCACCGGTGTTACGCAAGGATTTTCTACACGCTCCAAGAAAGCAGACGGAGCCCAGCCTTCCGATGGTTCACAACCTTTAAGTCCACAAGACAGACACGTACTATATATCTTGACGAATTCATAAATTTGTATATAAATTATCGGATTTACGAAACGAACAATTGAAGTAACTGACTCACCCGTAGATGAAACAAACCACCAGCCTGCACAACCAGTTTTTCTTAAAATGAGAATTTCGCCTTCCTTGAACGAAATTTCGGCAGATCCTATTGCACTGTAGTCCGCTAAAGCAACATATTTTGGACTATTTTCGATAGATTCTCCATTTCCATACACACAGCTTGCCTGAGAATTGCTTCTGGCAAACAATGGCGGGGCACTTGCGGCTACTGACACAGCAGACGAATGGTCACCACAAGATTCAAGAGGAAAAGTTTCATCGTCTTCACTGTTAGAAACGTCCGAGCTGCCTTCGTCCTCACCATCTCCATCACCACAACCGCGACTTCTTGGTCTCGTGTCCGAAGCAACCCAAGAAGAAGTTTGCCGAAGAGGTCTACAAATATTAAATGTTTCATGTGACAAAGAACTAAAAATTTAAACTAAAATACATGTACAATGTACCCATACATTATACCGATCTTTAACATTACAAAAATGTTCAAATCGCAACTTATTGTTAGTAAGATTAATAAATTACCGATGGCCAGAAGTTGGTGTTCGCCATCCGTTGATAGTCACGCCTTTGTTATGACACATCATCTTATGGCGTTTACTAGCTAAATTGGCAGACACTCCGGCACCACTACCACTTTTAGTGACACGAAGAGATTCAAGTTGTTCCATTAGTAATTTTTTAATCGACTGCACCCACATTTCTTTACTATCTGGACTTTCTGCCTGTAAGATAAAAACTTTAAGCCGACCTTGAATCCATATTTCAAATTTCTTTGAAGATCCTGAACCCCGAAGCACTTCCGTTAGACCAACTTCTGATAAATCAATTTTAGTCTTAAAATACAATGCAGTCGATTTGGGATCTTTATCCTTTTTACATATTAAAATAGATTTTTGGTAAAGGAACAAATGGCGTTGGTGGCCTTTCAGACGTAATCTATCTTTCTTCGTCTCAGTCCATAGCATAAAGGGACCTTGCAGGAGGAGCGGACCTTGATCTTGAAGTCGGTTCTATTAATCAAATATCTCAAATTAATTCTTTGTCACTATAATATTTCATTCTCTCCATAGCTCTTACTAAGTGATTTTATCATTATTTACTTACCGGGTAACCAATAATACACAACTGGAGCATGCCATCATCTACACAACGGAGAACGACTAGCATATGATCTAAGGCCTCTACGAGAACCGAATAGCCTTCACAGCCTTCGGAGTGCTTCAGCAAGTCCTAAGAATTAAAAGAGCGTATTAACTTCACCTCAGCAAAAGTTTAACTTTGAAATTAAATGATTAATAATAATTGAATAAAATAGCACTAAATCAATGAAGAAAGTATTTCATACTTTGAGTAACAGCTGGTATTTGGTTACTCGCTGAACAGGTTTCAGAAGGTACGCGCCTAATGGTAATTTATGATTTAACTGCTGGCGGCAAGCAACAAACCACGGATGATTTTCACCGATTTCTTTACGCAATGCCTCAGATGCAGGCAATAGTTGGCAGTAACGACTATACATCGTTAGAAAGTCTAAATTCTAAAAACGGAACACAGAATGAATATACTGAGGAACGTATTCCACTGTAAACCTGGATTTAGGTCATGTACCTAATAGACTAGACTGTAGCTGAACAGCATGTTTTATTGAAAGAAAAGTGACAAACTTACCCGTTGTATGAAACACAGACCCACCAGTTCAACTGACTGAATACAATTCGATAAATCTGGCAAGAACTTTTGTGAATGAAAGCTGTAAATTTCATCTAAATTCGCAAACAAAACATTCATATTGGTCGAATGAGTCTCATTTCCTGATTTATTTAACTGTTGGAGTTGTTTAGGGAGAAGTTTCATCATTTCTGGATTCCTCGCACCTTCACGGTAGCCCTGTATTTTGAAATTAATACATGTTCAAGTAATTCATACCGGCATACCTCTAATCCAAAAAAAGCTTTGCGTTTATCGAGAACAAAAATTTAATATAAAATCTAATTTATATGTCATCCAATTTCTTCATACGTACGTTGAGAATGTCACCAATTTCGTTAACATACGAATTCTCGGTGTGCAGTAATTCTTTCAGCACATGCCCTCGTTTGATACGCTTGTTCTCTAATGTATGCTCCATGACACTGCCGTTTCCATTGCCTATAGAATTCGTTGTCACCGGCTTCCCATCTAGAGATAACGTAGAAGAGGCTGTTTTGAGTACACTACTTTCTACAGGTAATTCACTCCTCCCAGTTTCTTCCAATTGTGAAGTTGATTTGGCGGACTTTAACTCAGAATTTGAGTGTACTGTTAATCCACTTGATGTTGAGCCACTACCGCTTGTAGTACTTGATCCAGAATTTCTGCGCAGCTTGGCTTTATTCAAATTTTGAATAATAGCAGTTCTTTTTTTCGATAACATGACTTGTAGTTCGTCTACACGTTTGTGAACCTAAATTCGAAAAAGCAAGCAAAATGAACAGTTGTTTAATTAGAAGTGGTGCTACGTTCAAGCTATTGATTGCAACAAGACCAAGGGAAAACTTTAACATAAGCCTGCCTTTATTAGGCTTTGGATATTATAAGTACCAGTCACTGTTTAATCTAATTTAGTAATATAATGGGTTCGTAAGATGAATATTTCAAGTATTGAAGAAGTAAGTACTGAGCTATAATACAAACGGCTGCATGAATTCAGTTTGAATTAAAAACCTTTAATACACCACAATTCTTGGGAGTAGTTTGGGAAGCGCGAACTTTAAACGGCAAAAATTGAATACCAAAATACAAAAAATAATTAACAGATTAAAACGCTTAACATAAGCGCCTTTTAAGGGTTTATTATAACGTGCTTATAATCAAATAATTCCCATGGAGACGGAAGTTTTCCACAGGTTCAAGATTACAAAAAAGGGTATTAAAGTCTCGATTTGCTTACTTGCTTGAGTAGACTTCTAGACTGATTCGTTGTTGCAGAACCGAGAGATGACTTTGCTGTTGACAGCTCGTCTGATATACTTTGAACGATATTCAGAAAAGCGTCAATTTTATTTACCAAAACTCCAGAATCAACACAATCGTCAGAATTTTCTGCTGGCTGTTGAGATGAGATCAAGTCCATGCCTTCTGTGCACAAATGATTAGCCTGAAACGAAAAATTACACACAATTATACTAAGCTTCACTATCTGTAGAATGCAAGTTGCACTACAGCATTTCTTAGTTTCTTTTTCCTTTTACAGATCGCACACTGAATATGTAATGAGCAAGTACCTTTTCAATGGTAAACTGAATCTGACGCCATTCGATTTGAGTCTGAATCTTCTCCTCGAGAATAAAACGAAAATGAGAAGCCATTCGTTTTAATTCGATACATTTAGGTTCGACAGTATCCACTGCAGACGGGTTACTACTGACAATAACTCGCCCCACTATTTCCAACTCTAAGGCATGATTCACATCTTCCATTGCAGTTTGTTGGAAATGCTGCGTTTCCGCTATAAGAGCATCCGTCGCTAAAACATTATCGCCCATATCTGAGATCCCATTTAAAACTTTCGCATTTAAGTCGAAAGCACCCTAATTTAAAAAAAAGAAAATTGCTGCATTACACAGGAAATGCCATGATTAAACAATAAAAATTTAGTTCATAAACATATTTTATGTGATTGACTATGGCTGTATCTGTATAACCCACACACCTGAAGCTCTTTGAAGTCTTGTTCAAATCTCCGAAGTTTTAAACACCGTTCGAGTGCAAGTTTTTCTTTGGTCCAGAATTCTTGAAATAGACGTGACGTATCTTCAATCTGAAGTATAAATCTTTCTACAGAAATTACATTGACGAGTTGTACCGAACTGGTTGAACTTGCACTATGGCTATTCCCACGAGGTTCACAAGAATCATTGCCTGCTCCATGACTATTGGTTACAGCTTTGATCCTTTGCAATAAGTTTTCGCCATGATCTGATGCCAAAACGAGTTCATCCATCAAACGGTTGCACTCACCAGCCTGTCAACGTCAATTTCCATGTTTGAATGCAAAACGAATTGGAACAATGAACAGCCCTTTTTCATTCATACATTTATAAGCTTTATAAAGTATTATGTGCATATTAAAATGTAATTATTAAATGCCCTCAAACTTAATTTTTTCAATTTTTCCAACAGTATGTTAGTCCTTAGTGTTTAATTTATCTTCACCTTCCGTAATACTAAATTTTGGTGCTGTCCAATACCCACACTGAGATTCATACTATAGAATTATTGAAATAATAATACTGAATTCTTACTTTAACTTGGATAAGTTGCTCCGTGGAACTAACGTCATTGGGATACTCCAAATCACGAAACGAGTCGGTAAAACACTTCAAATCTTTGGACAGAACTTGAAGGGCTAAGCCAAATGCTTCCACTTCGATTCTTTGTTGAACCCATTTAACTTTATCGTAGTGTATGATGCCTCCAAAATCTTCTGTTAGTTGACTGGAGTCAATACAAATATAAAGATCAGAAACATTATTGCAAACTGTTAAATGAAACCGAAGATTTTCAGTACGGAACAATTTTGAAGATACTTCGGATAGGGCCTTCTGAAGAAAGCCCATGGGGCGGAGCACGAAAACTCGATGTATCAGACCAGGAAAGTAACTCTAAAAGTACAACACATGGGACAATAAAACGACGGTATAATTGCGAGCAAAGCAAACATTTCACTCTGTTCGAAAGAATAAGAAAATAATATTTGTACGTATTTCACTAGTAAAAGCTTACAGAGATGCGTAACAATGTTGACTTGACAGAATTCCACTTATCATTCCGACGGTCAACCACAAGGACGAAACCAGATTCCGACTCTTGCATTCTGCAAAAAAAAATTGATCAACATTTACGAATATATTACTATCGGATGTTTTTGTGAACACCTAGTTGGATACCATTCACACTCCCGCATAATTAACAACTATTTTAAACATGATTATGAACTACGTATATGCAAATGAAGGATGTGAACTTACGGTGGTACTGACGTAAGGTAAATCATGAGACGTCGATAGTCGTCGTCAGCTAGCAAGTGAAAATTCCCTCGATCAGGAAAAATCATTATATAATGGTCATCTAGAGACTTGGCACCGGTCAGAATGGCAAATTCTTGGTAAAGAAGATCAAACACATCTTGTGTGGTGACGGGCTTAGACCCAGTATTTGAAATTGTTTGGCCATTATTTGCTGATTCCATGGCTTCTAGATTAAATCCAAGCCAATTCACGTAATTTACACTCATTGTTGATTATGGAAGTATTCAAAACTGATGCTGCAGACCTAATTATGTACTACATTACTAAAAAAATACGACACGACGCCTATACGCCTTACAAACTAATTCACCAACTAATAGAACTTTAAATAAGGTGGATATAATGCAAATGAATTCTATTATGTCATACAGGGTTATGACATAGTCAACAAACCAAAAATACTCGCAACGTAAACTTAAATACAACGTAAGGATGGGCTAATAATCGGCAGCAAACATAATCTACAATTGTGATTTACTAGCTACAAATACAAACACCGATAAGCCCAGACACATGCAATAAAATGATGGCTAACAAAAACAAATACTATTCTGTATTCAACAAATTCGTACATGCATAATACATGCACCGTTCTATTTCAGATGTATGTAATGAGTATTAACGTCGCTTACACTTGACGAACTAATTATACAGTAAGAAATTGGTACGGCTTGTAAAATCCAATTAAATGAATAACCAATACTAACTCTGACACATATTTCAAACGTAAACACGGCCAAGTTTAAGCATTAACTACATAATATAATTACATTGAAAGAATGCTGCAAGTTAGGAGTTCACCACAATCTAACCACAAAAAAATTGATATTGCAACGCAACACAGACTGCTGACGGTTAAATATAAAGGGAAGTAGTACAGACGCGAAAGAAATACAGAAAGCAAAGAAGTGAAAAGACTGACTTAGTTACTAAATTAGTTCCATGGTCTAGCCGTGCAAATACATTACTATTACTATCAGGAACTCATAATAATAAAATACTCTATCATACATTATCATTATTAGCGTGAAAACGTAGAAAATAGCTTACGAAGTAGAGTAGGCAAACTTCCTCCCAAAGTTTTTCTTAAACTCGTTCCCTTGGTTCTATTCTGATGACATGACGAACGGAACTCCGTTTCTGTGGTTTGGGGTTCGGTAAAACCCAAAGGATTAAAATTAAAACTATTCGGGAAAAATTCTCCACAACTCAATCTACTAATTCTTTTATTTGCACTCGACGAAGGTCTACTATTTTCTGGTGTAAACTGGAATCCAGTAAAACTATTTTCTTGAAAAGGAGACGAGGAAGCCCTTGAATTATTGGAGTTATAGAAGTCTCCAATGCCACTATCTCTATCGGATCCTCTTTGTCGATAATAATACATTCCGTTGTCTCCATTTTCCTTCAAGTAATTACTACTATCACTCTGTTGCGGTGGGAGAAAGGAATCTTCTACCAAAAGTTCTTTTGAAGCTAAACCTGCTGAACTTGCGGTGGGAAATTCTCCAGAGATCGTCACACACGACGGAGTAGGTGACAACGACAATCGGGGATTTTCATCTTTGTTCTGCTGTTGCTGAGGCTGCTGACTTTGATAGAAATTAAATGCACCACCAAAGAATGATCCAGGTTGGTAATCTTCACTCGGCGTTGGCGTTTCAGCAGTTGAGGACGATCCAATAAAAACAGAATTAAGCGTCGAGGAAACACTCAGTTTTGACCGAGGATATGACAAAATATTTGCTAAATTGTGTCGACTCAAAAGATTCGTAAACGAGTACCATTTCCGAGGCTTGCCTTGGAAGTGAGAACCGAATTCTGTTGTGGGAGAAGTTGACGCAGTGGAATTTCGGTTGACAGACGAAGATCGGCCAGCTCTGCCATTTGTACTATTAGTTGGGTAGGCATTAATCGTACTCGTAGATGATGACAGCGAATTGTTCAAAGTCCTTGACGGGGAATATGTCAATGATTTTGATGATGGTTGAGAACGAAACCGGTCAAGGAAGGTCCTACTTTCATTCGACAGGACACGATTTCGTTTTGGGAACCGGAAGCTTTTGTCCCCGCCTGATGATGTCGAGCCCGAAAATGCAAAGGATCGCGACGCATGAAAATCTTTGTAGGTTTCTTCTGAACTTTTTACAGTGATCGGCGTTGGTATTGGTAGTGAGTGGGCTGTGATTTCATCTGCTTGTCCTTCCCTTCCTTTTGAATTTCCAGAATTCTCTTGAAATTCGAATACAAACTGATCATGATCTTGGTCACATTCGCTTACTAAGTTTTCGGCCATTCACCGCATCTATGAGTTTATCCTGCACAAACAAATTAATAGCCGATTTAAATCAAGCAAATTGTAAAATCATATAGTACATAATTGGTTTTATATTGACTTAAATGATCGTAAACTTATTTAGAGTACATCGAATCCTACACAACCTTGGGAATTTCACTTTTTAAGTGTTGACTGTAATAGGTATACGGGTAGTTTTATTGGTGCGTAAATACGAGTTTTACAATCAACGGATTACCTGATATAACTAAGTACTTCTCAAACTGCCTAACAACTACAAGCGTAGTAAAGGAACTTCATACAAGAACATCTGTCTGAATTCGGCACAACCAGTAGTGGCCGAGTAAAGAATACGCCGGACAAAATACTCCTACCCAAAATTTTTCCGGAAAAAATACTTCCTTTTTTTTCCTTTACAAAATTTTGTCAAAGCGCTCCCACGTAATAAATGACAATCTATTTAATGTATCTCGCATTCACACGGGCAGAGTTAAACACACACTGACGTGACCTTTCGAATATTCAAGCACTTGTAAACTTCGATCTTATCAATGAACTACACAAACGAGAGCAATGAATTATTACTATTTTAATTCTGGCCGTATGAATGCAAGAATCGCAGTCGCGTATAGGCACTTGAGAGCATTTTGTCCAGCTTTCAGCTTGGGTACTAGGTGTATTCTGGTGTATTTTGTCCGGCATTTAATCCAACATCTGCAAAATATTGTATGCCTCCACGATACTTATTATTTAATGACTACTATATTTCTGCGGAAACCACAGACGCTTCATGAGAATAAAAAAGCTACACATTAAATTTTTTAGAATAATTGTTATTATTGCAGATTTCAAGACTGATGTCTGTCAACGTCAACGCTACAAGTTGAAAATCACGTTTCCGTATAAACACCGACAAAGACAATATACAGAATTCCGACAAAGTTGACCTAGTTTCCTAGTCCGCACCGAATTCTGCAATGCAGCAAAGTAAAATTTATATTTTTAGATTTTTGTCTTGCATTAAGTTTGTCCCCAAAGTTAGTACTTACTCTAGTAAAATTTGAAGTCTGTCATCTCTAAACGTATTTGGTACATTTCCTTTACTTGTTTTGTTTGTTTACTTGCATTTCAACTCAACCATCATTCACTCATACGTCATACCTAAATCTGACTTTGGTACCTAAACATGTACTTCACACACAAAAAATCGCATCGTTGATGATAGTGTATTTTGCTCGGCCAGTGTCCAGGTTCAGCAATAATGGCAACATAGAAACATACACAAAAAGAGAAACCGACATCGCTGAGGCTGTACCCCCGGTCCCCGTACACGCAAGTACTA
Organism: Dicyrtoma fusca; assembly: GCA_034695205.1. Classification (NCBI taxonomy): domain Eukaryota; kingdom Metazoa; phylum Arthropoda; class Collembola; order Symphypleona; family Dicyrtomidae; genus Dicyrtoma; species Dicyrtoma fusca. The sequence continues at coordinate 40,094 of JAQFZC010000581.1, forward strand.
CACCAATTTTTCTTAATTTTGATTTAAGCACATTAACAAACCATTAACTACACACTAATTCACTAGTGTTTTCATAACATTTAGAAAAGCCCAAAATATGAAGAACTCACCTTTGGTTACAAAAGTGGACCACTGTTGACTGTCATTGACTTAATCCATTTCAATTAAGTACAACTAAGAACGGAGAGACTGAAGTTGACTGAGGAATTCCGATTTGACGACTAACTAGCAAAGGGAATAAGTGAATTAACTTTCACGTATTCTTTAATTCCAAAGAACTGATTAATTGACATTTTTTAATTAGATGACATGTCACACGCTAACATGTAACATGCACACTTCTGTATTCTCCCGTGAACAAGCAGTAAGCAGCACACTAAGTTGAAATACGTTTAACTGGATAGGTACTTGACACCTTTTTAAATAATTACGGATGAAAGATCTTCACGATTGACGATTGATGAAATGACGACAGATTTTTATTAATGTCCTCTAGTTAAATATTATTATATTTACTAGTATGTATAATAATTTTGGTTTCTTTAATATTTAAACAAGTAACATTTAAATTGTAAGCGATGATAAGCGATGACTGTTGACGTTGACTGTTGCGTTGTACAAGTTACTTACAAGTGTAATATGAAATTTTGACATGACATGACTGCGTCAAACTGCTACTGACTTTGAACTGATGACTGACTCCCTACACCATAGTTGCTTTGCTAGTTGATAATTGACGTTGACACACTTGACACACTCAAAAACTACAGTACATCCTATATATATTCCCTTTTCAAATTATATGTCCCTACCCTGTCAACTTATTAGTAATTACACAAGGGAGTTAAAAGATGCACTTGTAGTGCTTCCGTTGAATTCAAAATCAAAATAATGACTTAATGTTCATGAGGTGAGCTTCTAACCTGACTTTCCCGTTGGCCGCTCTATTCTACTGTCAATTGTGTCAATGGTGACTGTGTATTATTGGCAGACTGCCGAATGGAAATGGAATGAATGAATGGGTCTAGGAATGTAAATATAGCTAAATGACAAACGAGTAGGATCATAGAATGTAAATCCCTTTCAATTTAATCAAACTCTGTTCAAAGCCCAAAGACAAAAGACTTCCTTCGGATCATTTCAAATAACAAGAACAAGTTTAAAGTTTAAAAAAAAATGTGAACAAAGTCGTCAAAAGTTTGTTCACCCGCAAAAACTGTACTGTTGTGACTGTACTGTGACGGTAGACAGGCTGCCACTGCCACTGCTGACTGTCCCACTGCAACTAACGTTCAAATTCACAAATGACAGACAAATGCTGGATGCTGGCTCTAAGTGGGTGTCAAAAGTCAAAAGTCGGGTCAAAGTTCAATTCAAAGTAGGACCGAAGAAAGGAGAGCTGCCCGTGTGACAATCCCGAAGATTTCTGCAAGGAATTTTGAAGCGAGGGAAGGGAAGGAATAAGTTCAACACAATTCTCAAAAGACTTTCAAAGACTTTCAAAGCCTACAGCATTCTAAATGGGAGAGAAGTGACGTTCTATTTTGTATCTTTCTGCTCAATCTGAATCTGTAATCTGTATAGCTATGCCTCACAATAGTTCGCAAGTACAGATACTATATGTGAGACATTTGTATTATGGGTCTATAACGGCTCTTCTTTCCTCCCTTTCTCCACAATCTCGAAGGGAATGATGGTAGTAGTATCCCATATCCTTTTTTATTTCCTACAATTCAAAAACTCATTCCTAGACAGTAGACAGACACTGACAGCGAAAGGATGGATACAGCAGGAGTATATATCTATAGGGAAGGTGAAGAGTGAATCCTCACTTCCTAGTTTCCTAGTCTTCCTTCATAGCAGAATAGCACATTGAATCGGAAAGGGCTTCTCAAAAAGATTACTGGAGCCAAGAATACCACTGCACTGTATGGGTAGGTACACAATAGAAATAGATACAGACAGCGAAAAATTACTCTTAAGGTATACTACAAGTAGGGACGTCTAATCTAGACATCTAGAATTTCTAGAATCTAGACTCCATATCCAGACTCAGACATGTTTTTTTACTAGTTCACTTCACTGGAAAGTAGAAATACTGGAAACTGAAACTGAAAAGGCTTCGACTGCATGGTAGGTAGGTGCACTGTAATTAATGCTATCGATATAATGGAGTGTGATGCGATTTTGAAATGAAGCAATTGAAGAAAATTACGAAATTATTTAATTAATTCCGATTGGATACGTGAGTACCATGTAATTATCGTTGGAAAGTACTGACAATTACGCATATAGGAATTTGATGCTAAAATACCGAAATACTGTAGACGCTGATAACGTGATAAAGATAATGATAACTGATGCGATGCGATGGTGAGATTATTGTGGAATATTGCTTATAATCACAGGAAATCCTTGTAAATGTCATAAAATTCATATTATGCATTAAAATGTGGAATAAATAATGTGGTTAGGTAGTTAGGTACCTATTGTACTACTTTAGTTGGTTAGCAACTTTCCTATTTTCGATTTTAGAGCAATTAGAATAAAGAAACTTACTACAAAACCAAAATGCGAGTCAAAATTAAAATGCTTTTTTAGGGAAGAGTAAATGCTCAGAAGCCATGGTCAGTGATCCAGTATTTATAAAATAAATCCATATCGATATCCAAATACCTTGGAGGCCTGGAGCCTGGAATGCTGAGTTCAAAAAATTTTCCTTTAACCAATCCTGGAAGTATGTCGTGTATATACAGGGGTCGTGAAGCTCCTTCAATAATGTGTAATATGCGTGAAGAGCCCGAAAGTCGTTAGCTTTTCGTACAACCATGAATTAATTCTATAAGTGCCGCATTAAAATTACTATAAAAAATAATAGATAATATTTGGCCAACACTAACCATTCAAGTTGAATTGCCAAACTTAAGATCAAAGCCCAAAAATTACTGCTTCATTGCGCTGTGTAATCTATATATAGCTCTAAGAATAATATGTTTTTTTTTAAAACTTCGTAAGTGTGTTCTTACACAACAGATTTAAACAGATATAAATATTTAAAACTCCTCTAAATGTGTTTTCACCCATTTATTCAAATCTGAAACGCCCCAAAGCAAAAAATTGTCTAAACAGCTTTGAATTAGCCTATTTTTTTTAACTTCAATAGAAACAGACTTGATGGTTTTTATACGGTTAAAACTACATCCTAATTATTAGTATTATAGTAATTATTCTGCTTTGTGCTTTAAGCTTTACACTTTACGCCTATTGTATACTTTTGGCTTTTTTTTCATTTTAACGGCGTAATCCTTGAATTATCACGATTTCGCGCGCGCGTGTAGAGTTTCACGAATTCGAAAGAATCATGCTTTCGGAGCTTTCGTCGCGTCATGATAATTTCACGGCATGTTTGGTATTTCTGTCATGTATAGTTTTAAATTATGGCTATGGCCCATTTTCACGTATCTTTCGAATAACCCTGTGCACTGCTACGACTTTTATTGGGTTCCTAAGTTCCTAACTTGTTTATTGTCAAATTTTTTCGAAATGGACACGGAGGAGTCGTTTCCAAGTTTTAAATGGTCCATAGAGCATGGAGTATTGGGCTCACGAACCAATGGGAGCTGGTCAAAAGAGATTAGGGAACGCTTCCTCCGTGTCCATTTCGAAAAAATTTGACAATATGTAGTCCCACAAAGTTTTCCTTTTCTACTTGATTTTTTGTAACTTTTTTTTTGTGTAGAAATAGAATAAATTGGTAAGAATAAAAACACAAATAAATAACTAACATTTTTTTTATCCTGCTTTTAATGTAGGTACAATTAAAAATCGTATCCAAAACTACTTATTTTAACTGCCATGCCGAATTTATTCATTTTCACTGTTTTTCGTGTAGGGTGAAGGCTTGTAATTGTGGTTGGCTGATAAATGTGGTCGCCCCCTTTTGTACCCAGTGTCAACGGTCAACCGAAATTGAACACACCTGGTTTCGAAGCTTCGGGTACCAAACTTCACATGGAGTATATCGTCAGTGTCAATGCAAAGTGGCTTAAGTGTTTTTTTCATTCCGGCTGCCAAAAAATGACATACCTGGAAATCGTACCATTTTTATACCATTGACTAAGTATTACTTAAGAAACATTTTGGCTCTAAAATTTTGAACTTTTATCCACCGGTTTTCACAAAAACCGGATAAATAAAAAAACAAACAATAATTTTTATCTCACTTTGTAGACAAATATTTAAAAAACTACCTATCTCAAAAACGTTTACTTGCTAATGGCATACCATGAGATTTTTTTGGTAGCAACAGTCTTAAAAATGACGGGTATTTTCGGTTCTTGTCATGTTAATTCAAATGACTTTTTCGGGCGTGGCGGCATCGAAACATGGCAATTTTATTTTTCCTAAATATGTAAAAACATGTTTGCTGTCAGTTTTAAAAACAAAATTGCCATGTTTCGATGCCGCCACACCTGAAAAGTTGAAATAACCGATTCCGGGTATCAACTTTTGTCAGTATGTACATGCAATATAAAAATAATCCAACGTTGACAAATCCATCCAAATGCCAACCAAGGATTCCAACAGGGATTCCTTAACGTCTGAAAGAAATCCTTGACCCTAGTGGAAGACGGGGCTGGTGGATTTGCCGCGTACAATTTTGAACCGATCGGCAACGCAGCATTTTATTGGTTCTGCCCAGGTTCGAGACGGGAGGACTCCACATTTCTTTTGAATTTTAATTTGTGAAGTATACGACGTATTGAAATAATTTTGGCGTAGATGGAACCAGCATACTCGATATAATTTTTGGTACTACTTTCAATACGTTTAAAAAAACCTTCAGTATGTAAATCGCCGGAATGAAAAAACCAGACTCCTAAGTCCAGTCTCTGCTTAACTGCAAAATGGCCGGTGTCCATTCATATCTTAAATGCAAAGTGACCGGTGTCCATCCATATTGCATTGCGTGAATGTAACTGCAAAGTGGCCTAAGTCCAGTTTCTATTTAACTGCAAACTGACCCATGTCCATTCATTTCCTAAAAGCAAAGTGGCCGATGTCCATTCATATCCTAAATGCAAATTAGCCGATGTCCATTCATATCCTAAACGCAAATTGGCCGATGTCCATTCAATTCCTAAATGCAAACTGGATAAAAACCATTCGTATCCCAAGTCCAGTTTCTGCGTAAATGCAATGAAAAATGAATAGACTTCGGCCTCATTGCATTTTGGAAATGAATGGACATCGGCCAGATTGCATTTAGGATTTGAATAGACATCGGCCACTTTGCTTTTAGGAAATTTATGGACTTCGGCCACATTGTTTTGGAAATGAATGGACATCGGCCACTTTGCATTGAACTAGAAACCGGACTTAGGCCACTTTGCAGTTACATTCACGCAATGCAATATGGATGGACTCCGGTCATTTCTGCAGTTAGGAAATTGGTGGGCACAGGCCAGTTTGAAATTAAGCAGAGACTGGACTTAGGCCACTTTGCATTGACACTGACGATATGTTAGATTTCGATTGATATTTGACACTGGGTGAAAAAGGGGGTGACCACAATTGCAAGCCTTCACCCCATAGTTTTTTTTTGTGAAATTAAAATAAAATGAAACTGAAATGAGCCTCGCATGACGAAAGTGACTATACATTGGCGAATTAAACGAAACGAAGTATGACATTATTATATTAAGAGAAAAGTATACAATAGGCATAAGAATCAATCACATCATCAAATGTCATCGAATCAGTGAGTCAATCAATGAAAAACAGAACTAGTACCACCAGTAGTATCAATTTTTATACACCGCCAATTACCAACTGGTACGTTTTTTAAAATGGCAACAAGGCTTTTGTTTGGGACTAAAAAATCGTTTAGTACGCCCACTGCACTGGTGGTACTATTACTAATTACTACTTAAGCAGGCGTGCTTGGGTGAGCGGTTAGGACTGCAGACTGGAATGGAAACTTCCAGCCTCAGACCTTACTTCAATCC
>JAQFZC010000582.1:0-46100 GCA_034695205.1 Dicyrtoma fusca
ATCGCGACGAATTTGACCTCATTGGAAGTCTTAAAACAAAGACGAGGGAGAAACAAAATAAGCAATTTCGAAGTCGCGTGCGATGAGAGTCACGCGTCATAATGATCACATATCACCGTTTGATGTCGTTTCTGTCAAAATTGAAACTTTTTGGAAGACACTTAACTATACTGACGATAGATACGAGAATTCGTGGCGGTTTCCTGATCAGTACAGGAAACGGTATTGGAAGCAAGTTTTTTCCCCACAGTCACCGGTACGGCTGGAATAGACGTTTCTGGGGGTATAGAAAACAGGTTAAAATCGGGACATCACTATTATCAGTGATGCAAAATATGAAATACGAGTCCTTGATTTTGCTAAATGTTACACTACGACGTAAACCCGCGGAAAAGGGTATGTCGACGCGGTATGTGTGCAAACGAACCTATTTATAATGATATAATAAGTGCAAAAAAAAATTATATAAGTGAATGCTATATAAAAACTAATAACAGAATTTCGTTATCTTTAAATACAATCTAGTATACAACGTAATTTGAGCTGGTATTATCTAGTTGATAGAGTTTAAAGCCAATAAAATTTCTTGCCGTGAATTCCCTGAAACATCAGCGCTGGAATTGACGGTACGGTAAAAGGTGTTTCCCCTTCCCATAGTATGGTTTAGGAAAAATCTTGTCGTCAGTGGTCTTTCCCGTACTATTTTAAACTCTAGAGATAAGCACATTAGCTCGTGTTCAACTGCAACATAATTTTCAATCTCTCCCAAGGTTTGTCAATACGCGTTTAATCTTTAAATTAAAACTAAAGGTTTGAGCTCATTTGGACCATTTTATTCCGAGACAGTCGGAGCCGGAAGTTCAGCCTTGCAAAATATGTTTGAACACAGGAGTTAGTTTGTAACACTAAGCATGATTACCGTGGGCGTACTTTTGATGCCTTTAGTCGTTAATAGTGAATCGTTCGCCGCTCCTCGTTTTACCGTTAAAATCATTGAAATTATTTTTTATAACAGTCAAGGAAGGACGCAAAATGAGATTATTATATTATTAGGTCAATTTAAGGGTAGGACTCACCAAGTTTTTGAGAACACTTTGTAACGATAATTGAAGTTAATCCGTAATTTTTGAACAATTATAATGTGCAACGTTTCGGGCCTAAGTCTTCCTCAGGCACTATCAAAATGGAGTTGAAAGATACTCCTGCTTAATACATACTTTTAAGTCGTAGGTCGATGTGTGAGTTGGAATGTTTTGGAAGTGGAAGGAAGGAAATAAAAAAGGGGAAAAGTCGTTTTTTTCGAAACGACGTGACGTAATGACTGTTCCGCTCTTTTCGGGTGAGTCCAACCCTTAAATTGACCTAAAATTATTTTTTACACCCGTTTGTTGGTATTTTCCTTTAAATGGAAATATTCTGAAATATTCAAAGTGATGTAATTACATCAAGTAAGTAGTAAAACGTTTACAATCTCATATTTTCATAAGGTACGTACGTACTAATAGATTGCGCTGAAAACACAGTCCGTGACCGTTTATATATAAATTAAGTTAGAGTAGACTTTGGGTAGTAGGTAATACAGAATACAATAATAATATTTATTCAGAGAGTAAAGGTTTAGGATTAAGACAAGCTTCGTAACTTCGTATTCAAGAGTTTAGGACTAAGTGGAGAGGAATTAATTTTTTAAGTCTTCATTATAATTTCTATAATAATTAATTCATCAAAATAGCCAGTATACACACTAAGAACAAAAATATGTACTTTGTAAGATTCAGATTCTCAATGTCCCACGACTCCACGGTGCGATAATTAGTGGTTGCTGTCAACCTATATATTTACCCGGAAGTGTTTTGCCCGTACCGGCGTGGTGCATGCTAGTTAGGGGTGCCGGGAGCGCCACATGTGTTCATAGCTTTAGGCGGCCGGTCCATTTGGATCTTCAATAACGTAGGGATATAATTTGGGATAATAAGGAAGGGGTGTGCGTCAACAACCTTATGAGTGTGTGTCGCGTTGATTCCCACCATCAGCGGAACGTGAGGTTTCTTCCCACGGGTTTTCCCACGGATCCCAGGTGTGTTAGTTATGGGCTGTTGTCGACCAATACTTGTATCCGGATGTGGCCTACCCGAACCGGCGGGGCATAAGATTTTATTTAGGGATGTTGTACGCCAATAATTTTTCACGTAATGGGTTTTTGCTGTAATTTAGTAATCGACTTCCCACTTTGTCATCGTTTAGATTCCCTGCGGGCATTTATCTCGAAAAATGTAAAGATCGCTTAGGGTGGACAGTGTAAGATCTAGATTCCCAATGTGCGGCATACAGGACATCTGGAGGATGGCCCAAAGACTCATTGTACGCAAAAAGAGCCAGAAGGGAATCGAGCCAGGAAACTCAAGTCGGCAAACGACAAGCCGACGGTTGTGCAGTTCCGCAGTGGAGAAGCTGAGAAGTGAAAGGAAGACGAAGTTGGGCATGGCACGGAGATCGAGACACAAAATAAAGTACGGGAGAGAGAACTGCGAGCAAGGCACAGGAAGGTGCGGCTCTCCAGTCGATGATAGTAAGTTCAAAGTAAAGGAGTACTAACTTCTCTGTCCCGACTCGTCGCCATTTTTACGAAAACCCTACCCCCTCTTCTTCTTCTTTTCATTTCTTATAAAAGTGATTAAGTGATAATTTCTAGTTGGTAGTTTTAGTTTACGTAATTTGTTCAGCCATTCGGCTGACTTAAACATTTGGGAAAGTTACTTCCCTTTGGAATCTTCCCAAAGAATCAAATTGAGGGGTAAATATAATCTGTTTTGTTAAAGTATAATCATTTTGAATTGAGTTTGAACACGAAATAGATTGAGGTTAAAACTTCCCCAAAGTTAAAGTGTATGAGTAGGAGACCGGAGAGAGTCCCGGGAGTTTATTCGCTTTGAAATCATTCGCTAAAGCCAGGAAAGTTAGGGCATCTCTGAAGGAGTGAGAGAATTCAGACAATTGCCATGTATTGCGAGGGCGTTCCCACGCTCAAGACTCTAATTCGTGGGAGATTCCAAATCAGTGCAAGGTGGAGATCGGGACACGGGGACATCAATAGCGTGAGAATTTTCCCACGTCTGGTCCCAAAAGAGAAGGGGGTTCCAATATAGAATATGGTATGTAGTGGAGTGCCAGTATCGTGGGAACTTTCCCAGGTTCCGTCACAAGGATAACAACATAAGGTGAAGTGTATTTGGAGATTAGACCTTGTGGGAAGTTTCCTACGCTTTGCCCTGGACTGGGTACTGGGAGAATTCAAAGTGTCACCTTTCTCCCAAATAGAGAATCAAGTGTAAAGGTTTGCTTCGGGACTTAACGTCTCTGTGACTCAGAACTCTAAAGTACCTGCAATCAACCTTTAGGTCATTGTCATTGAATAAGAAGTCTCTTAACAGTGAACTTCGGAAATCCCGTGACCCCTTAATGACTCATCCCTGATTCCCAGATCCATCAACCATGTTCCAATCGGAACGTTAAATCAAGGGAAGGACCCATGTGTCCCAGGGAGACCGTGGGAACTAAAACCGGATTTTGGCGATATACTGTTGCAGCGTGTAAAAGAAATATAATTTATTAGATTTCTTTAGTCTATAATCTTTAAATAAAAATTAATAATTTGAAGTTTATATTTTCTTGAAATTACATCGACTATTATAACTCACCTGCCCGGGTTTTGCCCGCAGTTACAATACGTGTAATAAACGAATTATACCTAATACTCACAGCATTAAAATAGGAACCGTTTCGAAATCGCGGGACATAATACAAAAGCGAGATTCCAAAAGAATCTACTAACTAAAATTGCGACCCAAAAAAATATAAAGGAGATTGTGATTTCTGGAATAAGTGGTCGCTTTCCTCAATCGAACTCCATGGAAGAATTCAAAATAAATCTCCTCGGTGGGCGGGACTTGTTGACGGAGGAAACGCGCTTTAAAATAGGAAAGACGTTGCCGCCTCGCTATGGCTTAATAAACAATCTTGAAAAATTTGATGCAGACTTTTTTGGCATGTCAGATAGGCTCACGCAGCCCATGGACCCATCCCTCCGAATTCTCCTGGAAGTCACCTATGAAGCCATTGCGGATGCTGGTTAGTCCAGAAATCAAATAAGTTTAATAACTGTAAATGGCAAAGGTACAGTATGCATATTAAATAAACGGCGGGTTTTAAGTTCCCGTCCACACAACACAGGAACATTTTACACAGAAATATTCCCAAAAGAAACGGAAATATCTTTTTGTGGAAAAATAGATACAATTAAAATTAAAATTATGGATAATTATACATATTATCCCTAATTTTGGTGCTGGTAATACCCTTGGAACAAATATAGCATCAAGGAATTTAATGAATTTAAAAAGAAAATTGAGGTGTTTCTGACTCATACAACTTTTAATTATGTCAGCATAAAGGACTCAAAATTGGAATCATTGAGTCATCCCTTGATTCATATTTAAATTGTTTGGTGAAAGCATGAACATTAAATAATCATTCATGACTATTTCAGGGATTAATCCAACGTGTCTTAGGGGCTCTAACACGGGTGTTTACGTGGCATGTGACGGGGCCGATGCAATGAGTTATTGGAGGGTGAAGCACGGGCCTAGTCATTACAGTGGCTACAACGCCCTCGGGGCACCCCTGTACATGCAAGCCAACCAAGTGTCCCACCTTTTCGATTTCAATGGAACAAGCCTGACATTATGCACGGCCTGCTCCAGCAGTTTGTTTGCCCTGGAAACTGCCGTGATCGCCATGCGCAGTGGGACGGTGGACCGGGCCATTGTTGGGGCCACCTGCCTTCATCTCATCTCACACCTTTCGGAAGACCTCAACCTTCTGGGCCCTCTGTCACAAACTGGCAAAAGCAAGCCCTTCGACAAAGACGGTAACGCGAACCTACGCTCTACAAAATAGTAATTTATACTAAAAAGAGTATTATCAAAGGTTTAAAATTTTGAGGGGGTATCGTTAAAGTTGGTCCTTATAACCATTGCGTTGTCTAATTAAAATCGATAATTTTAAAATGTTCTCCCAGCTACAGTAATATGTATGTAACTACAGGGAACGGTTTCGTTCGGAGTGAAGCGATCGTTTCGATTTTGCTGGAAAAAAAAAGCGCTGCCAGAAGGAAATACGCCACAGTGCGTCACATCCTCACCAAATCCGACGGAATCAAGAAAGAAGGAATTTTTTGTCCTGTCGGTAACAACCAGGAGGAGCTCTATAGGAAGGTCTGCAAGGAAGCTCTCATTGACCCGGCTCAAGTGTTTTATGTAGAGGCCCATGGAACTGGGACCCAGGCGGGTGACCCACAGGAACTTCAAGGGCTCGCAAGCTTCTACGGTAAGGCTCCTAATAGAACCCGGCCTCTACTAGTGGGCTCCGTTAAGAGTAACATGGGCCATGCGGAAGCCGCAGCTGGACTAGTTAGCATCGCAAAGCTTCTAGCGTCAGCTCAGGAAGGGGTCATTCTACCCACAATACATTTCAATACGCCAAGCGATCTTGCAGCGGACTTATTCGAAAAAGAAATAAAGGTATGACGTAATTTTAAACTGTCAGAAATATAACTTCTAAACACTCGCAATATATTGTTAACTGGAACTTTTGAATATACATACTGGGAATGCAGAAAGTTACATTGTTAGGAATTCCTTTTTAATTTTCCATGTTACATATGTATCTATGGCAATGTTAGAATTTAAGAATAAAGAGAATTTTTAAAGCATTTTCGGATATTTTTAATTATTGGTTATGTTAGGAATTTGCTAAGAATTTTTGTTAGTGCAATTTTGAAAGTTGGAAATATTAAGAATGTTTGGCTATATTTGGAATCTTACGAAACGGGATTTTGGAAATTTTGCCTCTTAGATGGTTACAGAAAAAACGTGGATTTGCAGCGGTCAGCTCTTTGGTGTTAGTTCCTATGGTTTTGGAGGAACGATAGCCCACGTCATTCTGGAAATCAATTCAACCCCTAAACACACAAAATCTACAAATCTTCCTCAAGCTGACCAATCACCACTCCCAGTGATCCTGGAGCTCTCTGGGCGAACTGAAAAATCTCTTGAACAAAATCTGGGGAAAGCCTTGAGCCTAGCCAGCAATCCCGAGTATCGCTCACTCCTTCACTACGTCTTTAAAGAGCGAATACCCGGGCATGACTTCAGGGGATTCGGAGTCATTCCCCAACGCCACAACAACCTAGAAGCTGAGAATTTGAGTCCAGTCACGTTCACTGGAAACGTAGACCCCAATGAAAATAGGCCCATATGGTTCGTTTTTTCTGGGTTGGGCTCTCAGTGGAGCGGCATGGGGAAGGAATTAATGAGAATTGACGCCTTCCATGAGTCCGTCCAAAGGTCGAAGGTTGCTTTGAAAAATGCTGGAGTAGACTTGGACCGCTTGCTAAAGCTTAGCAACCAAAGTATCTTCGAAAATCTCCGGGATAAATTGCATTCCATCTCAGTCATGCAGGTAATACTTGGAGTGCAAAATAAGGTTTTCAGATAATTCCAAATATGTTTAGATCTCCGTTTTTGAAGCAATTACTACTACTTAAATTGCTTGTTGTAATTTCCCATGTTATTTGATTGGGATTGTTCTGAAACAATGGATTTTGAAAAGGTTATGTACATCCATGTGTATCCCTGCCGTTTTCTTTACTGAAAAGACTCGTTTAAAAAGGCATCTTATTGGAAGTTTGAAAAATTAGTTATTTTCACATACATACGAAAGTCTTTCAAGATGACCATTTTTCTAAATATCTGTTTAAGAAAATATCTCTGTAAGTATTGAAGAATGTGAATATATGCAACCCTGTCAGCATTTTAAAATGTTCATTGTGGAAAATGCGTATTCTGTAAATATTTTTTCTGAAAAAGAGCTTTGATCGGACCGCTTCGGTCCAGGAAATGAGCTTTTCTGATTCTGAACTCTGGATCGATTTTCCAGGAAATTTTGTAGAGCAAAAACGCCAATACTCAATACTCTCTGATCACACGTAATTTAAAGTGCAAGTTATGAAATCTTGTGCATAGGTTAAGTTGTTAATTGCAAGGTAAGACCTCTTTTCAATATTTGATAGCTCCAAGTTTTACTAAAGTTACTGAAGTATTTTTATAACTTAATTTCCGGTTATCGTTAATTTTTACGGAATTTCATCGTCCCATAGAACATTTTAACAATAATAATGAATAGTAGATGAAATATTCAATTTGGTTTTTGGCATATTTTATTTACATTTTGAAATGTGTTGAAAAATATCATTAAATAACGTTTGAAAAACATGAAAAAACCAACTTATCATGACTACATGTTGGATTACAGTTCAATATCAATCCCGGAATACCTATATACAATTAGTATTCTACATGCCTACACTTACTTCTCGGTTGGACGTGAGCAACCAGTTAAAACTAAATGTTTTGGTTTCAGCATGTACATATGTGTAATCATACGTTGCAAAATCCAAAATGATAATTTTTTAGGTTGAAATTTTTTATGACATTAACAATTAACAATTTTTTATGGTAGTCTTTCGAATAATGGTGTTGATAGTGCACATTTGTAATTTTGAAAAATGAAATGATTGGAATGAATTATTGTTTAAGAGTATAGGTGTTAAAGTGTAAAATCGTGATAAAATAATAAATAAAAGAAAGCATTAGAAAAGTCTTCCACAGAAAATTATTAAGTCGTTTGAGAATCTTATTTCCTGATAAGATTTCACCTAGTATACATTAATTAATGTAAGTCTAACCTATCAACCTATCAATGTCCGAGGAAAAACACGAGTATTTTTGGACTCCCGTCATACCGTGGATACCGGTAAATAAGTGTGAAACAGTCTCTGGGTAGAATTGTTTTAAAATGTAGGCACAGAAGAATTTCTTTTACTATCCCGAAAATTTTAATTAGTGCTTCTTAACAAATTGAGTCTCTATTTTTCATTTTAACAACAACCACCCACCTAAGCTTCAGACAGAATTAATAGACGCTCACTTACTCATAATTTAAGATTGCCCTGTACGACACATTGATGTCCCTTGGAGTGCGTCCTAATGGATATTTCGGGCATTCTTTCGGGGAGGTAATGTGCGCCTATGCTGATGGCCTTGTGACTGCTGAAGAAGCCTTACTTCACGCGGACGCTATAGGCCGAGCAGATTTGGATGTAAAAATGAGAAAGAATTTACCGCCCGGGGCCATGGCAGTAGTTGGGCTGTCGATCGCCGACTTGAAGCTGCGCTGTCCGCCAGAGATCACCCTCGCCTGTCACAACGGAACAAATAACGTGACGGTATGTGGGCCCGAAGGAGCGGTGGCCGATTTTGTGGTCCAACTTCAAGCAGAAAGGGTTTTTGCTCAGAAAGTTGATTCCTGGCAGTCTGCCTGGCACAGTCTATGGGTTCAACCAACAGCCGAGGTCTACATGAAGCTTATGCAGGATATTTACAAAGGTGAGGGTCAACTGTTAAGGTCACGGAGATGGGTGAGCACTTCAGTTGTACAGCCGGAGTTGAATGACCTTTTGGACCAAACAAGGTTGCCCGAATATTTTGCCAATAATTTGGTCAGCCCCGTTTTATTCTACGAGGCAGTGGCTCACGTTCCAGCTAACGCCGTTGTAGTGGAAATTGCGCCCAAAGGAGTTTCTTTCGGGACTTTGCGGTCATCGCTGCCTGACACGTCAGTCCTCGTTTCACCCATGCAAGCGGAGGTGCAGGATGGGCTGCTTAGCTTCTTCACTTCCCTTGGGAACATGTACAATGCAGGGGTGGATATGAACTTGGCGGCCCTCTACCCACCCGTCCCGTTCCCCGTGGGCGCAAGCACACCGTCACTCAATTCACTGATGGGCTGGAAGCATGACGTCAATTGGATCGTGCCGGTGATTGAGAACTCAGCCGTACGTGTTGCCATTTATAGTACAAATTACGAAATTACATATACTTAAATCATATAAACTTAACGTTCTACAAAAAGAGCCAAATTCCCTCTAAAAGTTGTTTTTGTTTAATCTCTTGTTCGACATTTGCGTAAAAACTAATTTTTGCGCTGTTGTTTTAAAAATCAAAACCATTATTTACCCTTTTTAGACAATACGTAACCTGGATTTGTACTTTGTTAAAACATGCAAAGTCTCAATTTACTTTTTTTAAACATGCAAAACTTCAAATTTCAAACATGATTAGTTCTCAGACTTAAAGTGTTGCAAAAACGGGGAAATTATTTAATAAATAAATCTAGCCATTGTTGTATCGCGATACACAGTTTTAAAGAATGCACGTATTATGTATACACCTGGTTCTCATTCAAAAAGCACTTTTATTTGCTTTGCCATTTCCCAGAAATACATCAATGGGGTCCTGAACATTGACATCAACAAATCATCCTTTTACTACCTGGTGGGCCACAAATTTGATGACCGCTTCGTTTTCCCGGCGACTGGTTACTTAGTCTTTGCGTGGCAAACATTAGCCTCCACTCTCGGCTGTGACTACCAGGAACTTCCAGTGGCATTCGAAAATGTTTTCTTTGAACGTGCAACCTTTCTGAGTCAAGAGAAGCCAAGTCAGCTGCGTTGCTGTATACAGGAAGGAACCGGGAGTTTTGAAATCCATGAAAACGGGGTGACGGTTGCTAAAGGAACAATCACCAGTAAACCACAATTAATGGGTAAACGTTGCGTGGATGTCAAATGGGAAGCAACTAGGACGTCGGATGAAAAAAATGGGCTCATACTTGACTCAGCTGATCTCTATAAGGAGCTTGGGATCAGGGGATATGACTTCCAGGGGGAATTCCGTAGTGTAAAAAACGTTGATATCGAAGGTAAGCTTTTAGCTTGTTCACGAATAATTTGCTTTACAATTTACAAATCGAGGATTCTTCGGCATAGTATTTCTTTCGAGATATTTGCTTAGGAACCAAAATGCTTAAAAATATCATTTATAAATTAGCGCTTTTTGAAAACCCCGTTTAAAAACAATGACTTTTGTGAACGCTAGAAAAATAATGCTATTGCCTTATTCTTTTCAGTAATTATCAGCACAAATCTGCATTCATCAATTGTTTTCCAGTGCCCCGAGCAATTAGTTACATTTTAAACTAAATTTTACAACCGTTTTCACTGAAATATGTTTTGAACACAATGATTTTGAATTCTTGGTTCACTAAAAAAATTCACACGGGTTTTGAAAGAGTGTTTTTAAAGTTGGAAAATATCTCATCATGTATATTAGCAAGTAGTTCGAAAGCTAATTATAATTCGACTCCTACACCCCGAAACTATTTGAGCTCTGGTTCTGGTAGCTTATTCAGTCCCGCGAATTATTCTGTGATACACCATACATATATTATTGCAGTATTTATGTAAAGGTTAAACCCTGTTGACGCGCGTATCTCAGGTTTTTATTATTTCTTAGGACTACTAAGCGTGGTGACCTGGAAGGACAATTGGACACCTTTCCTAGACTCGATCCTCCAAGCCTGCTCCCTAATAATGCCCGAAAGTACTATTCGACCGCTTTGTGTCCCCGTAAGACTTCATGCAGCCACAATTAATCCGCAAGAACTTCTTAGCTATCTCAAAACATCGGGCACTGATGATGTTCCCATCTTAAACCGTTGTCACGTTCAAAAGTACTTGGCCCCTGGCGTTGAGTTCCACAAAATGACATCGGTGGTCATTCAACGAAAGAGTCAAAAGGGAATCGTGTGTGTGAGTGAGTACAAGTTCAGCCCTTATATGGACATCGTTGGTCCAGAAATTACTTCTGCTCTGCCATCGGATACTTCCCTCGAAATCCAAAGTCTGGCATCCCTTGTCGACATTGTTTTGGAAAACTTGCTCCAAAAACAAGTGCAAGTCTATGACATTGTCACGTCTGGGTCCAACTGGACTGGCCCGTACCTATCCAGCTACCTCTCTGCACAGCCCAAGCACGAGGTCTATTTAACTACCATGTCAACTGAGACTGAAATTGCAAAAATCAGAAACGAATTTAGGGAAAATGCTGCAGCAGAAACTTTTGACTTCGTTTCCAAATTAAGTGCAAGCGATTTAACTCCAGAGCGTGGAACAGTCGATTTGGTGATTGTAGACGACTCAAATATGATTAAGGCGATTGGAGAAACCATGAAGGATGGGTCATACATTATTCTGAGAGATCTCACGAATGGAAGTGCCAACGGTGTAGAAACTGATTCTTGTATTGCGGACGCTGGACTGCAAAAAGTAGCACAAAAGAGATCAGAGCAGTTCAGTTGCTCGCTTTTGAAAAAGGTAAGTATTTTTAGAAGTTGTTACATTAAAAAGCGATCAGCATTATCCATTTTATACCTTGAAGTGTCACAATAGGTCTCATACCACAATTACCCACATCTCTCCTTTTTTTGAAAATAGGGTGGTTTGAAATCGGATTTATTCGAGTTTTTGAAACCTTTAATTTTTGAATTTAAGACTTTTAACACTTTTTATAATTACAACAATTAGCACACTGCGTTTATTAACTTACTTGACTATTATTCGCATTCTGTAGGTGCCTTGGTCACCCACACTCTCTATTCACGTCGTACTCATCGACAGCAAGAGTAATTTTGACTGGATTCCCACACTTCACTCAATTTTAGCCAAACCAAAGGACAACTCCCGGGTCTACCTGTGCTCTCAAAATGACCTCAAAAGTGGGGTCGTCGGCCTTACAAAATGCTTGGTACGTGAGCCAGGTTGTGGACACGTCCGCTGCATTTTTGACCCCGAAGGAAAATTGACTCTTAATTTTGATCAACCTGGCCCAATTCTATCCGACATAATAAAAAATGACATGCTTATAAACGTCTACCAAGATGACTGCCTAGGTGCTTTCCGTCACGTGAAGCTGCGTAGTCCTGTTCTAAACGAGCCCACCAAACCCGTGGCCCATGCTTTCGTGAACACCCTTTCCGTGGGCAATCTCAGCAGCTTGAGCTGGATCGAGTCGCCTTTGAATGTAATTCCAGAACCCGAGCATCTTTTCAAGGTCAACTGCGCCAGCTTAAACTTCAGGGATCTCATGCTGTCCACGGGAAAACTGCCTTTGACCCTTGTTGACCTCGCAACTCACCAGGATGAAATTGGTACGGAGTTTACTGGTATGTGTCCTGATGGCCGCCGTGTCATGGTCATCGCGAGTAATTCCGTCCTGGCCACTGCAGTTCGACTTAAGCCTGATGATGTCATCGTATGGGACGTCCCAGTCAATTGGTCTCAAGAGGACGCTGCCACCGTACCAATCGCTTATGCCACGGCCTACTACGGCCTTCTAATGAGAGCGGGAATGCAGCCGGGGCAGTCAATTTTAATTCACAGTGGCACAGGGGGCGTTGGGCAGGCGGCAATTAATATCGCCCAAAGCATGAACTGCGACATTTTTACCACTGTAGGGACCCCGGAAAAGCGGAACGTTTTAAAAAGGTTGTTCCCCAGCATACCTGATGACCACATTGGGAACTCTAGAGACTGCACTTTCGAAGATCAATTTCTCCAAGTGACCCAAGGCAAGGGTGTCGACTTTGTTCTGAATTCCTTAGCCGATGATAAACTCTTTGCCAGTCTCCGTTGCCTTGCCGCCAGAGGGACTTTTGTTGAAATCGGAAAGTTTGACATTTACAAAGACACTCCTTTAGGAATGAATCATATCCTGCAAAACGTTATAATTATAGCAGTTGACCTATCACCCGTAATTTCTTGTGGGTTGCCAGGGAAAGCGGAGGTCATTGACTACATTGAAGAGGGTCTCAAAAGTGGCGTTGTAAAACCACTCGAAAGAACTGTATTTAAGCAACATCAGGTTGAAGAGGCCTTTAGATACATGGCAAAGGGGATGCACGTGGGAAAGATCCTCATTTCAATAAAAGAAGAAGAAAACTTAAAAGATTTCCAACAAATACGTCTAACTAAAATACAAAGCAATGTCACAGCGATTTCGCCCTCTGTAATTGCCATCCCTCGAAGCTACTTCCACCCAAAGAAAGCCTACGTGATTCTGGGTGGCCTGGGGGGCTTCGGCCTAGAACTTGCTGACTGGTTAATTACACGTGGTGCCAAGCATGTGGTTTTACTCTCAAGGTCGGGCATCACCAACGGGTACCAGAAATTGTGTATAAAACGATGGTCGAGTGCTGGCGTGACAGTTGAGACAAATTCAAGTGACCTAAGCTGCTTGGACAATGCAACAAAGTTTATGGAAATCTACAAAAGACGGGGGGTGGAAATCGGCGGGATGTTCAATTCAAGTCTCGTGCTTCGGGATGCGCTCATCGACAATCAAACAAAAGAAATGTTTCAAGCGGTAGCTTCTCCGAAAGTGAAGATGACCCAGAACTTGGACCTCCTGTCTAGAGAGTACTATCCAGACATGGACTACTTTGTTTGTTTCTCCAGCGTCTCCGCTGGGTTGGGGATTGCTGGACAGAGTAACTACGGCTGGGCCAATTCCTGCATGGAAAACATTTGCAAAAGCCGAAATAAGGCCGGCTTTAACGGGTCTGCGGTCCAATGGGGAATTGTGGGGGATGTTGGCTATGTGGCTGAAAAAATGGAAGTTGAAAAAATTGAAGGTGGTTTTCTTCCCCAAAGAATTTCCAGTTGCATCCAAGCACTGGACACTATTCTAGAGCACAGTAAGGGAAATCCTGAGCGTTCCAAGTGCTACGCTTCATATGTGGTTTCCGGAAACACCCTTCGGGGTCAAAGTTCCGCCAAAGTTGGTTTGCTCGAACTATTGGTCCAACTTGGCTTAAAAATAAACATTAATGACGAGTCAATGCAAAGTAAAACCATGACTGAGCTTGGATTGGACTCTTTGAGTCTAGCAGAATTGCAATTGTTTTTGGAACTTGACTACGACGTAGCATTACCCGTGGCGCGAATTCAAAATTTGCAGTTACAGGACATACAAGCTATCGCTGATGGAACTTTCTTAATTAATAATCCAAACCAAATTATTAAAGAAGAGAGCAATATCCAGGCTCAGGGGTCGAATATGAAGGAATTGAATTGAATTTCCTTTATTGTGCAATTTACACAGTTACACTCACAACAGTAACACAGCTTCACTTAATACATGGATTACAAATATTGAGTTGAAATAATATTAAATATATTTTACGTTTTTATTTATATTCTTAAGACTAAAAATTATTAAGACCAACATCTACCAGCAACACTGATCGAGGACGTGGTTACAACTGTACTGAAGAAGTCAGTGCAAATATGTGTTCACCATTTATTCTCGACCGTGCCTGACACCTAATGTATACATTATAAATAACATCAATCCTACTAATTATAACAAAAACAATATGTAACCAACAAAAGTCTGTAACGTATACTGAGTCCGTTGGGCTATCCTCGTTGGAGGACAGTGTCAACTTTGTTTTGAATAAAGTTAGTCTTTAAATAGGAAAGATTTTATTCTTAAAGCCGAAACCATAGAATTGGATATATGTATCGTTTATTTTTGTTCGGTTGCTGAAGTCTTTGAGAAAACTAGCCCCTTTACCGTAATGCCTATGTCATACTTAGTTATATGCTTTGCTATTTTTGAAGTCTTTATATAAGGGAAAATGTGTCGACATTCTCCAACTTTGTAAGTCATTTTGCCACAAGCTAGTCTTGTAACTTATCTAGGATACTTAGTAACCTTTTACTCAACAATTCTGGGCAATAGACGTCTTAAGCCTCTTGAAACCCTAGGTCCGTAATTAGCTGCTTAAGCCGAACGGCTCACTTACTCACTTACGGCTCACACTTACTTAGTTTTGTTCGTACAGGTCAATCTTAAGAAGTTTGCTGAAGACAATTTTATAAACTTCATCTTCGTTCATTGTTCAGAGTTTATCTATACCAATACTTTACCGTTGCCTTAACTATTACAAAACAAATATTTTGTCTTCAAGCTTCCAGCCTAAGTATACAATTTGCAGTATTTCGTGAAACCATTAAATACTCTTAACCCTAATTCTCAACTTGCGGCAACGCAATTGCAGCCATTTTTATTTGGTTCCCGCATGATTTACAGTTACTTCTTTCTATTACATTCCAGAACGCACCCACGGCTGAACTTGCTTTCGCTTTAAAAACTATTAAAAAGAAGTAACGACGTGAAACGTAACCCTAGGTAAGTATAGCTAGGAACTACTTTTAAACAGATTCCTTTGTGTTTGAACATAGTGCTCTCAAGTCTCAAGAAGATAACCTATATACTTTTTAGAGAACACAATGACTTTAAATTTTTCGATGTCGGCCGTAAGCGAGTTGATGTCACAGTATTGTCCTTGCATGTCCAGCTTTCTTCTTAGCAACCCTTCTGTTGTTTCAAGAACGATCACACCGTCTGCAAACATAAGGGACTGAATCCATGACGAATCATGTATGCTTATTTTATTATCCGGCCCAGCATCGTTCAGAAAGTTGTCAAATACTGAAATGAATAGTGTCAAGAGTAACGGTGAGTGTACTCTGCCTAGCATAACATCTTCTTCAATCCTGAACGGTCTTAGCTTGGGTATATCTGTAGTTACCTTTAAGAAAGCCATCTGTAATCATATTGTAAAGTGTAGAAATAGTGACAATTATACGTTCCTCTGCCCTCCCTGACCTATACGTTTATATCCCTACTACCTGTACATTTGACTGGCCCGATTTTTGACTGTTTTTGATTTAACTAATTGATTTATGTACCATAATATCCGTTATTGGAAAAATACTGATTACTGTTTAACTTTATACTCTAATAAAGCTGAATAAATAAACACATAAAGCACGTCATTAAATAAATGCAATATAAAATACCTCCAATAATCGGTAAGAACTTTAAAAAATTGTTTTTTATTTCATCACAGCCAGGACTCTTATTGTTTTTGATTAGCTTAATAGCTGCATTTAATTCCATTAGTGATTTTTGTAGTCAAGCAATTACACGTTGATTCCTTTTTTACCGCTATATACTGCATCATCTGGATGTTTCCGTCTGGTAGCCAAATCCTCGTAAAATGTCTTGTTAGCTTAGTGAGTTTTGATCCAATCTATAATTTGAATTTGAGGGCTTTAAATGTGCTACAGTTCTGCAGCTGATTTTACATTTGATAGAATCTTTGATTGATGTTTCGTGTTTTCTTTGTTTAACGTTTCTATCACCTTGAACTTTCGTTTCCTATATGAGTACCCACTGGATGTCCTTCCTTTCCTAAGCCAATTTAAAGTTTGATGTTTTGAGGTGACAAGGATACACCGATACCAATGTAACAATTCGACCGATACTAAAAGTAAGACTGTATACAAACAACTAAATATGTACAGTACTTAGTACTTTGCATAGGTAATTTTCTAAAGTATATTTGCTTAAAATGTCAGATATAGGATCATGTATTCTGTATTACATCCAGTTATTACCTAGTAGTAACTACATGGTTACATACATATTTTGATTACGGAGTTTCCTTAAAGTCTTAAAAGTTTTTGTCGTTTTAAGTAATTTTATGTTCTATGCTTGAATGTGAAGGGGATTTTCTTTTTTAAATTAGGTTCAGTTTACATGGTATCCGTTTCTGTTTCTGCTAATCTCAGCTGGAAGAGAATGATGAAGTAAGTGAGGACTGTCCCAAAAAACTAAAACAAAACAAATTATTAAGTTGACTTTTGAAGTTACGCAAAGTGTTGTATTACCCTCAGGATTACTACAGAGAATTCATAGGACACATTTTGAGGGACTCACCGTTGTGTACATGCTGCGGTCAACGGCGATCACATTCCTCGCTGTTAATTTCCATTTCCAGGCTAGCACCCAATGGCATGTTTTTTCGATTTTTTCCGATCTAACATCGTCAATTTCGTTAAATTTCTCTACAGCATCTTGTAAAATGGTCCGATTTTTTTCAATCTGAAATATGAATGTGTCAGGTAACAATATTTAGGTACATACATATGTTTTAGGATACTTTTGTGCGTACTTTAGTTTACACCCATTTTTAACTCACCTTTGAATTGATAAAATTGATCAAATTCGGCAGAAGCACAAAATAGATGGACAAGTTGTATACTTTGCTGATTCTGCTAATAAGATCAGAAGAATTGAAGTAGTTTTGGACCCCACCCGTTGCCACTACAGTCGTTATCCCAATGATATTTACAACACAAAGAAAAACACCACCCATGTGGTACATTCCGGCTAAATCTGAATAAATTTTGAACCCGTGCTTCATTTTTTGGAATGTTATAACCAACTCTTCCAAAATTATTCCATCATTGAAACCCGGCTCATTTTTTTGTGGCTTTTGAAACCGCATTTTTTCGATTGCTAGCCGGTCACAGATGGTCTCATGAATCGCCACTAAATGAACCCCAAAAAAGACAGAGAACAGAATGCAGAAGGAAAACGAAAGAAACACCGTCGTAGACAGAACTATTGCAACTAGTTGAAACTGTAGTCCTTTTTCAGGGAAAATTGTTGAAGTTCTACAAAAGCCTTCTACGTTGGTCAATATTGTGGATTTTACCACCAAGTAGGTATTTACCAATACCTTAAGTAGCAGTGCTACACAGACTGATGTAGTAGGGTACAGAACGTAATTATTTTTAATTATAAAGCCCTGATTGTTGTAGTAGTATTGATCTAGGATTTTAATTAATCTGACAGTTTTGTTGGTTCCCACCACGGAGGTCAGCCAAATGACCGTGGAGGCTAAATAAAAGGATGTCCGTGTAGTGTAAAGAAGGACACGCTCCGAAAAGGTTTTGGCCGTGTTAAACGTATCCTCACCAGCAGCTACGTTTCCATGAATGATGCTGTCTATGCTCCAGGCGAGAGGGATGAGGGCAATGAAGGTATTGAGAATCCAACGTACTGATAAGATTTTGAATTTAAAGTTCGATGAAGTTATGGAGCCGCTGCCAGTGGAGAGAAATCCAGCAGTCCAAAGGGCGTAGACGAATATTTGAAATATTTTAGTCATCATTCCTTAAACTAGAACTAGTTAGATTGAATTTTGATCTCTAAACAGTTGACAGTATTTTCCTTTCTATTACAGTTTTTATGTTTCTTGCCATTGAACGACAAACTTCACCTTTCAATATACATAATTTGCTAGAATGCTGTATTAACTATTATAAGTGTGCATTTAAGTGACTTTTAGATGATTTTAAATCAATCATCAAAAGCACAATGCAAATACGGCAATGTTTACTTCAGGTAAAGTATTATTACTCATTCAAAGCACTGGACGTACAAGAACACTGCGAAACATGTTAGGAAATCAAGTAAAAGGCACTTGAAAATGAAAAATATAGAAATTGAAAAGGAACCATTTGACCGCAGCAAACAACGTCTTGACACCTTGCATTTTTTATAATCCATCGAACTGGTACTAGATATACATATGTAGTTTGAAGATGCTAATGATGTACTACCCGTGGACAAAAATCCGAATGACCAAGAAATATAAACGAAATACTGAAGCTGCCTATCCATTTGGCTGAACAAAAATGTATGTTGATTCAAAAACTGATTTTTAATGAAACAATGTTTGATCAGATCTGTGATGTAACCCTCACCTGTATGTCACCCGCAACAAAATTGTCGAAAGTGTAATTTCTAGAAACTAAAGTACCTACGTAGGAACAGGAAAACCTACGAGAAACTGAACGAAAATAAATTGAAACAATAATATAATTCAATATTTATTAAACTGGTGGTTTAATTTGTCAGAAGGCAAATGCCAATAGTCGTGTGCTTGTTGAAGTTCGCTCTTCTTTATTTTTAATCCTGCGCAACAAATATTTGGAATTAATTGGAATTGCTCTCTGCACATCATAGCTCTTTACAACACTTCACACAAAAAACAAACAGGAATAAAAATATATTTTCGATATGCTCCAATATTATAATCCAGTTAAAATCGGTCTTTATAATATTTTACTCTAAATTGATTACTTGATTTACAAAGTGACCACCAAAATATGACTCAGTATTGTATTGTAAGTGCCTATTAATTATATCAACCGTCTTGAAGACAATAGTGCGGTATTAATAAATGTTATAATTAGAACATACCCTGTATCAATGTAAAAGTTAAAAATAAAAAGGTGTTTTATAAAGAGGCATTGGTTCGATCTGCTCATTTACACCAAAAATGGTAAGTGGGAAACCAAGATGGCCGGTTTCGAGTAAAACTTTTATATAAAGTGTAATTACTACTTTTGTTTTAATTACCTACATCTTTTGGTTTCATGCTCTATGTCACTTTGTAATCTCACTCACGCGCCACCAGCACAGTACAAGTCACCCTGTTTGAGTTAAATCCATGCCACCGGCATTAACAGGCTTTTACTGGTTTTTTTTGTGTACCTGTATTATTGAAAAGCTTACATTCCCAAAAATCAAAGGTTGCCTAGTAATTAGTAATGCATTGTACGAATTATGTGTAAAAATATCAATAATCAACAAAGCCGGTTCCAATTTCATCTCCCCGGTAATACTCGTTCGAGCATTGCAAACCCTAGAAGAAGACTAACTAGGTAGTAAGAAATAAAAATGTTTTGTTTCAAAGTGTAGCCTTCAAACAGTACACTTCAACCGCGTGCACTTAAGCCCCCCTTCCACTCTCCAAAATGTAGGCCATATAAAAATTCCAAGATTTAATGGGAAACGATTGTTTATTACTTACAATTTAGTAATTTATTATTATAAGCAGAATGCTTGTACATAAGCACATTGTGCAACGATATAGAAACAAAATGTGGTAATTAAAATAACTAGTACGAACTAACAACTAACTTCGCCATATCCTTTTATCAAAAAGTAACTAGGCATATAAACTGAAAAACAATTCTCTACGGCTGCAGAAAACAGAATTTCAAAAATATACAATGCAAACACTATAAATAAACTTACATATTTCTAATACTAGATTATCATGAGTTTCTCATGAATTTTTATGCACATAGGTTGCACATATTTCCATCTTGAAGCACGTGCATTTGTCAAAATTACCTAATAAAACGTAACTAAAAAAAAATTTTGCCAACAGAAATAAATAATGTAAGAAATAATACTGAGTATTGTGCAAGTGCCATGACCTGCATCACTAACCTATATGAGCAATTAGGGGATCCACCCGATCCACTAGAAGAGCCAACCACTATTTAAATTGAAATACTAATTCCAGTTCGTACTATTGTAAATTGTAACTAACATACTAAATAAGCTAAACTATCCGCAAACTGTAAAAAGTGAAACAATGTTCGTAGTTTACACGATCTGTTCAGTAGTGTGATAAAAAAAACTTATCTTTCTATATAATACATATACCTTATTAATTCGACTATACATGTTTTGCATATACATTGTTATTATTATTGTTATTACCTATTATTATTATTGTTAAATTAATCTGCGTTAGCAAGTGCCATACGAAGGTGGGTTTTGGTTAGTTAAACCCGAAACTATCAAATTTTAAGGTTTCCACTGGAACTGCAATTAAGGTCGTCGTGGCAGTCGTAGTATTATTTTGTTGATCAAATTGATTCTCTCGTGGTTGTTTTTGTTTGTTTTGTTTAGGTCTGGCTTT
The DNA here is from genome assembly GCA_034695205.1 of Dicyrtoma fusca. Taxonomy (NCBI): domain Eukaryota; kingdom Metazoa; phylum Arthropoda; class Collembola; order Symphypleona; family Dicyrtomidae; genus Dicyrtoma; species Dicyrtoma fusca. The sequence goes on from JAQFZC010000582.1 coordinate 20,656, forward strand.
CTTGTGTGAGTTCCAAATGTGAGTATCCACATAATGAGGAGATCTGAAAAGCTTGTTACAAATGGGACACGCAAAGCGTTTCTCAGTCTCATGTACAAACTTGTGCTTGTTAAATCTCTCAACTACAGGGAACCCCTTCCCACAAATCTCACAAACGAAAGGTAGCTCATTCTTGTGTCGTCTTATGTGACACAGTAACATCCGTTTATCTTTAAAGGCCTCTGGGCACATCTCACACTTGAAAGGCTTCTCATCACTGTGTTGAAAGTACATGTGCCTCTTGAGGTAGGTTGCATTAACTCCAGCATAACCGCAGATTTCACATGTAAACTCATATTGCTTCGTATGCTGTGAAATTATATGCTCTTCCAACGCTTTGGAGCTGTATAAATTATTTCCGCAATGTTCACAGGTGTACTTGGGTCTGGACAAGCAATTCTTTTTATGATGTCGCTTAAAAACGTGGAACAATGTGATAGGCTGTGAAGTTCTGCAGTTGGGGAGCTCACAACGGAAGAGATACTTTCCATTTTCAGTCTTGTAATCGTCTCTGTTAAAGACCGTTTTGCAGTAGTCGCAGGTGTAGGATGTGGCCCGAACCGGGAGTAATTTTCCTGTCACTTTGTTCTTAGGATGCTTCGATATAAGGTGTAATTTAAGGGTCCTAGCACTAAAACAACGTCTACTACAATGTTCACAGATGAACTCTGGCTTGGACAGACAATTAAGGGAATGATGTTTCTTCAGTACTGCAAGGCTTGTAAAGGGCTTCTTCGTTTTGCAGTCCGGCAGATCACAGTTGAAGACGTATTCTCCATCCTCTGTTCTGTAGTCTTGCAGGTTAAATTCCCTTTTGCAGAATTCGCACTGAAAGAATACTATAGGGTTTCCGATCCCCACTCCTACTTTAACGGCATCCGAGGATTTCGAAGATTTTGATGAAGCAATTCTACTCCACCCAGTCTTTCTCTTTGCCATCATCAATTTAGCACCCTTCGTGGTAGAATGACGGGCACGTATGTGTAGCATCAAGGTCCTCTGACTAAAACAATGTCGTTTGCAATGCTCACAGACGAATTCGGGTTTCAACAGACAATTAAGAAAATGATGCTTCTTCAACACTGCAAGGCTTGTAAAGGGTTTCCTCGTTTTACAATCGGGTAAATCGCAGTTGTAGACGTATTCTCCATCACTTGTTTTATAGTCTTCTTTCTTAAATTCCCTTTTGCAATACTCACACTGAAATGACGATACGAGTCGACCAGTAGCCAGTGACTCCCCATCAACCTCATCGCAAGAACTATAACCAGGTCGGTTTCTCTTGAATGCACGTTTACTCTTTTTCCTTTGGATCCTCTTTCTTTTGGTTGGTTTGGGATTTTTGCTGTTAAGGTCAAATGGATAATCCTCGCCACTTGACATTAAAACATCATTATCGGCAGTAAAGTCGTCGTTAATTAGATGCTCCGGAGGCTCGTAAAGAGAGTCCACGTCGGACTTATCCACATCGACTTTTTTAACCTGAATTTCCGCATAATTTCTTCGCTTAGTGCCTTTTCTTAGGGGACGGGGAATCCGAACTGGAACTGTAGCTTTTGTCCAGCCTACAAGAAAAACAAAATTAGAACGATTACAGTATTCAAATTATAAATGAGATAATTTTATATCTTATTATAACATTTTATACAATAATTGTTTTGTTAGAACTCTTTACAATAACTTATTTTTAATAATTAATGATTTCCAACTAACACTGAGCAAAAGCTTTTCGTATTCGATCTTTAGTCTTCGACTGGACCGACAAGGGATTGTCTGGACCGGAAAGTTCAGCAGAAGCATTTTCATGTTTGTCACCCAATAATGCTTGAAAGCCTTTAGGGTGAGAGCGACAGCTGTCCATCAATTCCTCCTGGATGTCTCTCTTAAGACGCTCTAAATTCGTCTTAAATCTCTCAATTTCACGCAAAATATTAAAGCCTTCTGAAATCTTTCCGTTACACGACCAACAGAACAGTGGCTCATCCAAGGGAGTCAACTCCATATTCTGGTAGAATGTTGAAGAGATTTGGAATAATTTAGAGAAACCATGTAAGGGATGTTCAGGTGGCTGGTCGTTCAATACACTTTCATACTCTTGTTTAGTGCTCAATTTCAATTTATCAATAGATGAAGAAGACTCGCCCATCATTATGTTCTGGAAGCAAATAATACACTTTGAAAGGGTGAATGATGGCAACGAACTATCGGTGGTCGTGTCGGGCCCATAATTCAGATCCTCATCGACCACACAGTCCAGCATGTCAGAGGTAATGCCGATGTCCACGTCGTCCAGATTTGTGTTGATTATTGGATTATGACTCGACTCCTTTCCACTCTCAAAAACTTCAAAATCTAAATCAGGATAATCCCCCGTAGAGAAAGTGCTTTCGCTTTCGAGGTGGTCAGTCGCCATTTCGTTCCCTTTGATTTTTAAAATCTCTTGGAAAAACAAACAACCGAGATTATACCTAGGTACAAACCTACATTCAATGTCGATCTGTCAGTTGATTTAACTGATCAACTGATGATATTTACCTATGCTCGATAAAGCACACGCACACTTTTTACGATGGTACAATTTGATTTCTTATTTGCGGAATTGATTTTTGATTTTGAAAATTAAATCAGTGAGTAAATAATACAGAAAAGAAGGCAAAAGGTCAGAGGTCAGAAGTGAAATCAGTTAAATCACTTAATAGTTAAATAAAGTTATAGTTCGAAAGGCTGTAATTATTAAGTATAAGTATTAAGTATTGCGAAATTAAATTATTAAATTCACAATATCGTAATAAGCTATCTTGAATTGTGGCGCACTTTTTGAAGCGGCAATTTATATTTTTAAAAGGAACTCTAGGGGTGAATGAACTGTAAAACTTTCTGAAGAGTTCAAAGGTTAAGGTTAAGGTTATAAGGTTAAGGTTAATAGGTTAAGCTAAAAAAGTTAAAGGTTAAATTGGGTTTTTTGCGATTGCTTACTTAAGTAATTTAAAAAACTCAAATTATGCTCACAGGAAGATTCGACAGTATTCTGACTGTAATGGCATTTTTCGTTCGTTACTTTTTAAAATATCTTTTTATTAAACTTCATCTTCTCTCGTTTGAAATTTTTAAGTACATCGCAAATAAAATTAAAAATATTTCAAGTACTTAAATAGGTAATAGAAAATCACGACAAGTGTTGTTTATGCTACTTAATTTTCTTTCAAAAATGTGTTTAGAAAAGCTAGTAAAATATTTAACAGTAGGCAAGCAAAAGAAACAATTAAATCACAATAAATTACTTACGTACTTACAATCTGTGAATTCAATGGGCAATGAAATAATGGGAAAAACGGCAAGTTTTATTTTTTAATCACTTACAAACCATACTACAATCTTAATTTATCATTACATATTCATTGGAAGAACAAGATGTTGTTAGACGATGACGAATGCATGACGATAGACCGCATTGACCTTCTTTTAACGGATTTTTAACGTTAAAACGAAATTATTAATTATAATGACAAATAAAACGTAATTAATGTGATAATATCATCGGAATCGTAAGTACGTACTTAAGTATTCATATTGCATTAGAATATTTTTGTAAGAAATAATATTATTTTTAAAAAAAAGATCTACTTCCAAGTTCCAAAACACCTGAAATAATATTATTTGAGTATAAATTGTAAAGGATCGTAATAATTAAATAATGTACATCATTCATAGCTGCAATACAAATTATTCTTAATTTGTATGATTTATAAGTCATTAGTATTAGTAACATATTCTAAAATTAGATGACTGGAGATAACAGCGGATTCTAGCATGCATACTCACATTACTCAAGTACTTATACCTCACATTTTCAGTCAGTTTAATAGTTTTTTAATGTGATTGTATTATAGAGGTATTTTGTCGAAAATTAAAACAAACAATGATCGATACTCTGTACTGGGTGGATATTAATTAAGCATAATAATTGAATATCGAATTACCAATAATAATAATAACCCAACACCAACAATAGAGCTAAATGCATTTCTAAAAGTGTATGAGTATAGAGAGTAGAGATTTTGAGATAATAATAGCCTGTTACAAAAATACTATCACGAGTGATTACAATAATGCAAAATGAAAACATCTTTTCTTAACCAAGTACACTGCTATGCACTGTAAATACTTTCATGGACATGACCATAGATTGACATTTTGAACAGCTGCTCGTTATGATTGATTTGGCGACTCTACAGATGAGTTGGTAATCGTCAATCGTAAGGACAGCAATAATTTGCTATACAGATATACCTCTAATTTCTATTGATCATAATAATGTTTGTTTTACAACTGCAGCAACGTACAGGAAAATACAACACATAGATAAGTAGGGATATAATATAATGTAGGTTATTACCTACTTACAAGCTAAATATATATATATGTATATATAATATTTTATACGATACGTAACTATAACGAAATCAAAATAATTATTTCACCTTTATTAATACGAAATCCTTAAAAATTAGAAAATACAAAACAAAGTACGAAATATATTATTAGTTGCTGAGTACGACGTAGATCCGTTCAATACGCTTTTTAGCAAAACATTTAACTACCTGCTCTGTCGTCTGTATTACAGACGCAAGACGTACATGAATACAAAAACTTAAATAAAAACGCACTTATACTTAATTACTAGCTTACTTACTCGAAATGCATACACAAACGTAGTTGAAAACGTATTATAAACTTCTTGCTGTAAACACATAACAAAGAGACAATCCATACTTTAAGATTAAGATCCATCAAATACCTATTTATATTAAATAACAACTATAATGCTGCAGCTCGTGTATTTGCTGTTTTTCGTTCTGTGGTTGCCTTCATTCGTTGAAGGGTACAATTTCATTATATAATAATTTTTATCGAAATGCCTTTGTTTTTAAAAATCCTACCTTATACTAGTGTTGAGATGGTTTAGTCGTTATTCGTTATACAAAAAATCATTTTATACATACATACGTAGTTCAGTTCATAGTTTCATCTTACTCTCTTCTCTTACAGCCTTCTCATCGTCTTCTAAATCAATACAAATTATTCGTTTCTTCTCCAGCAGAACACATTCTAACCTTTCACTCCTCCGCTTTCTGCTCTGGCTATCATAATAATCTTCATTTGGCTCGGTTACAGTTACTCCACTCGGCGTACTCTTGGGTGTACCACTTTGACTTCCGCTGTCCTTCAAAGATGTTACAGGGCCCGGATTCCTCTTTACTGTTGACTCAGCGACTACTTTCACGGTACTATCTGAAGAGGATGATGTTTCTCCTTCGGGTGGTATAGTAGAGCTGCCGGTAGAGACGACTTCGGCGGATTCTTGCTGCTCTGGTTCTGGATCGGGGTGCTCCGGTCCCGGTCTCGGTCCCGGTGCCAGTACCGGTTGCGGTGTTGGATCGGCATTACTCGGCTGGGGTGTTTGTGACTTGCTATTTGTTTTTTCGATTTGTTGGTTTGGGTTCTTCTCCGGTTCCGGATGACGATCTATACTCACATCTCTCCGAAATACAATCTCAACTTTAGGTTTGTATGACTCATGACGATCGCGACGGTGCTCTTTCTTACTGTCCTTAATACTTCTGCTTTCCTCCTTTTTAGATGCCTTCGAGTTAGTCCCCTCGCTGCTTTTACTTTTTTCTTTCTCACTCCGATTTGAAGAATCATCTTTCTTACTTCGTTCAGTATGAGCTTTGTACTTCACTTCCGCTTTAACAACGGCTTCCACCGAGACGGGACCCTTTAACGTTGAATCCGGGTCTACCTTCTCACTCCTACCGGGGGTGGCTACCGCAGGTGGGAAGGTGCTTTCTTCTTTCTTGGTATCACGTGACCCTTTGGACGAGCTCCTTGAGGACTGGTGCTTAGAATTTTTGGAGCTGGAATGATCTGTTGAGGAACTGGAAGTTCGATGAGATTTGGATTTGGAATCTGAACTTGTAGAAGGCGAACTTTTGTGCTTGGCGTCAGAATTTGTATTTTTGCTACTGGTTGTAGAACTATGATGATGTGAGCTTTTCTTCAAAGGCAGTTTCGTTCTATCCACGGGGCTGGCAGTCGTAACAGACTTTTCCAAGCGGGCCTTCTTTACATCTGACTGTGAGTCAGGAAGCTGAGACTCGGGAAGGACACTACGAGATGATTTCCTCGAATCAGAATCCGTTTCTTTGTCCGCATATTTGTTTCCAGTCGTGGTAACATTCGTATCTACGCCTTGACCCTCCTTAACCTTTTCCTTCTCCTTCTCCTGAGTTTGTTTTTTGAGCAATACTGACGACGAGGATGATACTCCAACCTTTTCAGAATCTTCCACTTGTCCACCCTTACTAGAAGAAGTTGAGCGGTGAACTTTTTTGGAATCCTGTGGTGGGTCTTTAGTAGGAGTACTGACAACAGAATTGGCCTTGGAATCTCTAACAACGTTAGCAATTCCTTTTTCCTCACTTTTTCCACTTTTATTTTTTGAGTCGGATTTTAAAAGCTTTTTCAAATCCTTTCCATTGCTATCAGTCTTGGTTCGGGATATTATTACGACGGGATTAAGGTTTTTACCTGACAATGTTAGTCCTTCTGAGCTCAGCTTCTTACTACTCTCACTAGAAGTTCCACTTTGACTTTTCTTGTGGTCTTTTTCTGGGGATTTAGAACGCCGAGACGATGATGACAATGATGTTGAAGATGAGGGTTTGTCAACTGTTTTGGATTTACTATCATGAGTGCTCTTTTTCAAATCTTTGCTCTTCTCTCCCGACGTATGACGGTCACGGTCAGAATGAATCACTGGTGCTGGAGCTGCAGTTTTCGAAGGCTCAGACTTGCCGGTTGATTTTTTGTGGGCGGAAACACTACCAGAATCTGAAAGGGAAGGGGCGAGAGGTACTTTCTTGGAATAATCGTGGTCATGTGAAGGTTTTCTTGGAGAGTGAGGATTCGGTGTTCGACTGGAGTCTTGAGCAAATTTTCTGCTAGGAGTATGTGTTATATCACGAGATCGAGACCTATTACGAACTTCATAAGAATCACGACTGCGGGATGATTTCCTTGAATCACGTTCTGCCTTGCCAGACGAATGAGACTTACGGGATGTTTCTGTACTCGCTTTACGTGGTGACTTGCTGCTACTCACAACTTCCTTATCCTCTTTATCCTTCACCTTCTTGTCATGGCTTCTGGCCCGGGGTTTACACGTTGACACTACATTTTCAGATTTTTTCGGGCTTCGATGATGATCGGACTGGAGGTCTTGCGGCTGCTGAGTCTGTTTTGTGATTTGTGCCTTCGTATCAGCTTTATCTGCAGGTACAGAGTTACTGGTAGGAGTAGTATTACCGGAATCTTTATCTTTTACTATTACTGGTGCAGCATCGGCAGGAGAAATCGTCACTGCTGCTTCTGGTGCTGAGGGGACCGTAATATTGTTGCCAGTCACTTCACCTTTTCGTGGAGAGGATACTCTGGGTTTTTTGCTGGAAGATAACAACACATCCGAAGTCTCACGCTTACATCCGGGTCCCGTCTTGTGGCTTTTAGTATGAAGTGAGACATGGTCGACAGCAGCCAGGATATCCGCCTTCTTCATATTATGTGCCTTGGTAGAATGTTTACTGCTTACTTTTTGGACGGCCACTTCAGCCACTGCTGCTGCCACTGAATCCGCAGGCAGACTTTCTTGTAAATTTTCGCTTAACGCAGACTCAGTATTTATATTCAATGTATTCAAAGCCTTGGCTGAAGACTGACTACTAACCGAACTTTCAACTTGTACAATATCCTGAGGTGGTTCCGTAGAAGTGGCTGGATCTTGGTTCTTTAGACTTGTAGATATGTAATCCTTAGATTCCGTCTGAGTATTCTCAGGTACACTTTCAGGTTTGGATTTTTTGGAGACTTTCTTACTTTTTGATACCATCGTACTTCGTTTTCGTCTTCTCCTTGTAGACCAAATCTTTGTCAGCTTTGATCTTTGATCTTTGTTGCTTTTCTTTTTTATAGCAGTAGCAGGTTTTGCATTTCTATTTGACTTTCCATCACCCTCCACCTTAGTCGCGGAAGATTTTTCACCAGATGTTGAAGGAGAGTCCTTCACAGGATTTTCTTTTGCTGCTTTAATTTCAGAACTTAATTTTGATGGCAGTTTAGACTGTTTGACCCGGCTTTGAATGGCTTTCTCGGAAACCGGAACGGACACATCGTCCGATTCCTTTTCCACACTGTTGTTGCCCGCTTTTTTCTTACACTGATACTCAGCTTTTCGCGATTGACGGGATCTTTTATGCGCCCAAATATGAATCCGAACCTGGGCTCTACTTTGAAAGCATTTCTTGCATAATGAACAAGCAAATTTTTTACGTTTGGGTCTAGATTTTTTATGTGCTGTATTTTGATGCTTCTTGAGAAGCTCAGGAGTGGGAAATGATCTAACGCAGGTGGAACACTTGTTATTTACGACTGGAGGCTTAAGCGTAGCTGAATCTTCGGATACAATTTCCTTCTTTTTCTCGTCTGGGTTAGCAGGTCGATGGCTCATGCGCGTATGACGTCCCAGGCCCCTCATCGTTGTAAATGATCTGGGGCAGAGTTCACATTTGAATTCAAGGGTATGGCTACTCATGTGAGCATTCAAATGACTTGAGAATGAAAACCCTATCCCACATTTATCACATATGAATCGAAGTGGTTGACTGTGAAACGTTGCATTATGAACGCTGAGACTCTGAGGGGTTGCGTAGAGCTTGTTGCATGTCTCGCACTTATTAACATTTGATTTATCTTTCTTCCGGGAAGGCTCTTCGTCGGGTATTTTCATCGTCGATGTATCCACTGACGGCGCGGGGATTGGATGAACGTTAACTAATTGTGGTCGAACGGGCGTCCCTTGTCTTGGAGGTGGGGGATGCGTTGGGGCAGGTTTAAGTGGTGGTGGCGGCGGCAGTAAGGCTGACTCTTTGAGTTTGGACGCCTTTGACAGGACAGGGTTCACCTCAGAACTGCTGTCCTTGGCTTCGTGTGGCTTTGAAATAGACAGCTGAAATTTTGAGCATGCTTTCTTATGATGTCGCATAAAGTGGACGAATCGGGAGTACGTTTTCTCGTCAGTAGAACAACCTAATTCACACTTGAACACAAATGCACCGGTGTCAACACGGTAGTGTTTTTTATAAAATGATAATTCACAGTGAGAACACTTGAAATATTGCATCTTCCCCTTTGCATCTTTTAATGGGATCGTCGGCAATGATGTTTTTAAGGAAGTGGGTTTGACTGGGATTTCTTCAGTGTTGCTATGGATTTGCATCTGATGGAGACGAAGATGACTAGCACTTGAAAAAGGCCTGTTGCATTTACTGCAGGTGAAATCATATTCCCCATTATGATATTTCTGATGGTCAATAAAAAACTTCTCCATGTTGTAGCCTTTTCCGCAGATGTTACATTTGTACTTGTAATTTCCCTCTCGCTGCTCTTTGGTGACCTTGAGAACTTTCGATACCCACCGTTTCCGTATACTTTCAAAAACTCGCTTTTGCTTTTGTTTGGTTTTGACTTTGAATTTCCCCTGTTTTCTTCTCCGAGTCACCTGCTGTGCTTTCACTTTAACTTGTTGGCCTAATTTCCTCCTTGGACATTCCTGGTACTCCTTCATGGCTGCTTTTGTAATAAATTTTCTTGGAGGCCCTTCTGTTGCTTCAGTTTGACTGTTTGTACTTTCGCTGTCGTCTCCGTCACCACCGCTGGCACTCACGCTGGTTGTTTCCTGCTCATGAACCTCAACGAAGGCTGGGAGAGGATACGGGACGTGTGGAGACAAACCGGATACGTTTCCGTCCGTCTCCCCGGTGAGGGTCGTGGAATTGTCGGGGGATGAGGAATCTTGGGACCCTGACTCCAGCGACTCCACACTGCCAACATCAACCACTCCGCAGTGGGCCGCAGCATCCAGAAGACTAAAGTTAAAGTCTTCCAATGACTCCAACTCTGCTCTTGATCCACAAGGAAATGAGGTGTCCAAACTATCAGACCTAGCTAACCCAATGGTTCCGGCAGTCAAAACAATGTCATTCGTTGAATTAATTTGCTCTGGTTCGGGTAGAACGCTGCCCGTCGTTGACTCTGGGGCTTCGGGCTCAACACTCGGTAGAAGATGAGGAATCGAATTGGTATTTGGAAGAGAATCTGGGTGAAATTCAGTCCTGAGAGGTGTGGTGTTATCCTCTATGGGGGAACAACTAAAGCTACAGTCCGTACTGAGAGTAGACAAGTTATCATGAATAACTTGAGTGCTACAGTCAGCGCTAAACTGAGTCCTATAATTCATCGCTATGGCATTGGTACTTGTGCTGCAATCAGGATTGAAGCTGACAGGACTGTTGTAGCTGACAATGTCAAAGCCATTTGAGCTGCAGTCTGGATTAAATCTTGGCTCATAACTGACACCGCAATCAGCGCTACCGTAATGGGAATGCGTATCATAGCTGCTAATTGTATTCGTACTCGAGTCTGGGTTAAAGTAAGGACTAGTTGCAGACGCAATGAAATTTGTGCTAGAATCCGCATTGGAATTGATACTGACATCAAAACTAGTACTTGCAATATGACTGGATGTAGGGTCGGACTGAATGTGTTGAGAAATGGAATCTGCGTCCAAAGTAGGGTCTAGCTCCATGCCAGAGAGTGTACTTACGTCAACATCTAGTACTTCCAAATCCGATGTTGCAGAGGACACCGACACCCCAACGAATTTATGGTCTGTAATAGTGCTTGCGTCCTTATTTTCATTCGTATTCACATACACATCTACACATTTGATGACAAGCGTACTAGTGCTACTATCCGTATGCCCGATGGTCATGGTGCCCGCCTCTACGGTGTCTTCCACAGGAGTATTCACACTCGCATCCACACCAGAATTCGTATTAGTACTTGCATTAGCAATAAGTCTCAGGTCAGTACTAGTAGACGTATGGGAAATTCGTATTTCATCTGTTATGGTAACTGCATCTTTAGTCGTCGAAGTATTTGTGCTCCCGTCCGCACATTTCGCAATGGGACGCACGACAGTATTAGTACCCACATGGACGGTGCGTACTGTATTTACACTTGCATCGGTTTTTATAACATTTCTAGCGGTCGAATCATCTGTCCCAACTCCTCGAGTTTTGTAAGATCCTTTCTTCAACTTCGATGGCTTGATGTCAAGCTTCGTTGGGTGCGGGGCACAGGATTCAAGTGGGACTTCACACGTTGCAAAACCTGTACAAGAAATGGAATTAGATGTTTCATAAAATTTTGAGAAAGACAAACTTTATTTAAACTTTAAACCAAACAAAGATGTCACTGTCCTCCAACGAGGATAGTCCAACGGACTCAGTATACGTTTCATAATTTTGTTGGCAGTAACTGATAGAAGATATAAAATAACGAAACTATAAACCACACACTGCATAAAATTGAAATCAAATTGGGAAACAGAATAAATGAGCCTTACACTGTACGAAGGTTTTCCTTATACGACTTTTAGCTGCCAAAGTACCCCCCTTCTCCCTCCCACAGGGACGATCATCTTCCTCCTGATAGCTGCGTACAAAATTCTGCTTCAACTCATTCTTATTCACATCTAAACATTTATTTAAATTCTCTATCTTTCGAATGATACTGATGGACTGGTAAATAGTTTTACTGCAAGCAGAGCAGTAGATCTGCTTGGGCAGTGCACTGAAGTCAATTCCATCCTTAGGATACATGGTTGTGGGTGAGATTCGTAGGACGATAGATAAGGCACTCAAGAGTCTCTTCTTCGTGCATAACTCCCGGAATAAATTTTCACTTGTACTCTCTTCGTTGGGATTTATATCCTTATTACACACGATGCAGGTTTCCACCAAGCGTGTTGAGCAATCCGTGTCCGAGTCACCAGCAATCGAATGAATCACTGACGCCACATTCATGTACTCCGAGTCATCCGAGTCCGAGTCCACCCCCGGCACCGGAGTAGAATTTAAACTATAATTTGAATTAGTAGTATCCGGACAATTCCCATGCTTAGCGTTACCATTAGTGGACGTAGTAGTTGTAGCAGTATTTGCATTAGGAGTAGAAGTAGAACTAGAACTGGCAGCATCCGTACTAGAAGTACTAGGAATGCTATTATTGCTTAAACTTCGGTTAGTCTTCACATAATTCTTTTTCCCCTTCGAAAGTTGGACTGGCCTTCGACTCTGTTTTGACACGGCAGGTTTGGGACCCTCCTTGACTTTATTCTTCACCATCTTGACACGGTCGCCAAATGGCACAACACCCACCCAAACAAATCACAATCGATGACCAATAATGGCGACTGGAATCAGATTCTATCATCTGTCAATCATCAACTGGCACTCACTCCCACCTGGTCTGGGATTCACTGGCAACTGGCAAGGTCCCCACAGGTCAAACGTGACAGGATGAAGGATAAAGGAGTTCCGTTTCAGTTCCAAAAAAATTTCAGTAATGTAAATATAGTCCACGGTTGACCGTCAGCATTTGACATGAATTTTAGATGACCCACGAACGGTCGGTCAGTCATCAGCAATCAAGGAATCAGGAATCAGGCGGTCGTACGTGATCGTGATCTCATTCTCATCTTCCTGTTGAGATTTAAAATACAAAATAGGCACATTCATTAGATTATTTCCTGTTGACTGTTGATATTTGGTTTTAGCGATGCGAAGCGCGTTTCGAATGGTTAACAACGACGCAGTCAGCAGTCCTGAGAATTCCTGAGTAAGTAAAGCAAACAAACAACCGAAAAGAGAGAAAACACTTACAATTTTTAACGCACACACCCATACGCACTTCGTATAAAATACAATAACAAAAATCCAACAAGAACCAGAGCCGCAACACGGGATTCAGGGAAGCTGGGAACTGCCACTAAAACTAAATGGTAATTAGAGTAAAAACTATTAAATTAATTATTAATTAATCAGGGGTGTTTACGGTAGCTACCTACAAAATTCACTACTTGACCGAAAATAAGCTTCCCGCTCTTGGTGGGAGGCTCAAAGACCGACACCGACAGCGGAGAAGCAAAGTCGAACTCTAACTTTTCAATGGAACTGTGTTTTGCCTTTTGCCTTTTGCCTTTTGCTAGCAGACGGAAAAACTACGAACGTGCAAGTGCCTTCAGCAGCGTCCGCTTTACGCTAAAAAGAGACTAAAAGAACTTTAAGAATCTAAAAACTTTGGTGGTTCAGTCTCACTCACTCACTCGCTCGCTCACTCACTCACTCACACACTCACTACAAACTACGTACATAGTAAGAACAGTCCGTAATATAAAGCTTGAGCTAAAAGCCAAAGACGTGTAGTAAAAATTCTAGCAGGGGCCGACCAAATATGACGTTGTACAATGTGCTGTACTGCTCACTTTTAAAAACCACCAGATATGGCTCAAATGTAACGAAAAATGTAAAACATTCTATAATAACTAATAACGGTTTTGTAAAGCTCAAAACATGATAATTACATTTAAATTATAATAGTAGTGATTTCTTATTGTTTTTTTAATAGTGAATTATCCTGATAAAGCTTGGTCACTGCACTACTCTGGTGCCTGGTTTAAAACGACAACATATCCATAGTTTTAATGTAATTATGATAAAAAGTGCCAAACATTAAGGTAACCACAAGTATCCTTTATGAGTGGCATGAGTGCTTCAAATTTCTTATGCTTTTTGGCAGCTTTATACCTCTGAATTATGCTCGATTATGTGCTATTTGGCAAAATGATTGTGCGTTTTAATTTGCTGTCAAAAATTCATGGTACTATTATGTTTGTTAGGGAAAAATCGACAATGGCTAATTCTAAAACAAACGGAAAGTATTAATATAAAATATGCTGTTTTGGGGCACTGCACTGTCCTAACGTTTTTAGTCCAGAGGACTTACTACTACATAGTTAGATCAACTGCAGTTTTGTGGTTGTGACTACAAAATATGAATAGTAAAAATTCATTTTTTTTCTTCATTTTTTATAAACTGGCTATATAATTAGGTACCTGTGTATTGTAGGTCTTTTCTAGATTATACTCTATTATGCTCGTTAAAAAGTCATTATGCTGGATTGACGACGCTTTACGCATTTTCATTATCCCTTTTATGTGATTGTCATTTTCATTGTCATTGTGCTTTCTGAAATTTTTATTTTTCGATATTTCGATTATACACAGCTTCAAAAGCTTCAGTGTCAAAAGCTTATAACATAAACCTGACAACCAGGGTAACATTAACAATGTTATATGCTCTTTGTGCTTTATGGTGTCCTTAAATATTCTATTCTAGAACAACACTTTTTAAGAAGAATACCTATAGTACTCACTGTACCTAACAATCAAAAATATCAAAACATCAAACATCGTTTTCAAAAAGTGTGAATGAGGATCATAATTAAATTAAAAAATGCAATTTTCGAGAGAAAAAAACGTTTTTTTAAAACCTCATTTTTCAAAAATAGCACTTTTAAATAAAACTATTTTTCAAAATTGCACTTATTAAAATTAACTGTAATTCGGGTATAAATTACAATATCTTTTTAAACCAAAGCCAAAACGTCAGTATTATTTACTCCACAATAACGCAAAACGGTACGATGATACTCCAACAAAAAATGCCTGTGACGTCCTATTTGCTTGGCCCCTAATACTGGCCGTAGTAATTTTTGCTGACTGTCCGTCTATGCACGTAGTATGGGAATCAAGATAGAAAAAAAAATGGGGAGAGACTGACACTGGCACTGCACTCCACACACACACACAAAAACACACTCACAAATACACACTCTCCGTCTCATCTCCTGTCTCTTTTCGGCTGGGGCGAGAAAGCGATTAAAATTCTGCAAAGCGGCGCCACTTTGCGGACTTTGACTTCGGGGTTCCTTCACCGTTATCAGTATCAGTGAATCAGTATCTGTATCAAGTCTCAGGTAATCAGGTCTCAAAAAACATTTCAAGTTAGACGAAGACAGAGATGCTATAATAATTTTTTATTATTATTATTAGGAATTATGGATGGACTCGGACTCGATTGATTGGTTTCAAGTCAACGTGTCCCTTGGCTAAAAAAAAAAGACTTGGGGGGTTCGAATTGGAATTGGAATTGGAATTGTACTGGTACTGACCTTGGGTATACGTGGGAGATGAGCTTTTGGATATGCGCTACTATTTACTGACACTGCTTCCTGTCCTGCACTCAGCACTGTCGACTCGTGAAGGAGTGGGCCGACACTGACTGCTCGAGTATCTCCTTTCCCCATCAAATATCCCAAAGGCACTCTCTCTCTCTCTCATCTCATATCAGCACACTCCACGCAACTGAATTCTGCGCTAATCGCCTTAAAAGCATCTCCAAAATTCTCAATCCAAATTCAATTGACATATAATCCTATTATTGTAACCCCATTATGCTCTGCACTTTGACACATTTATGAAAATCCAGGACACACTCTTCTATCTACTATCTGTACTACCGGGTAAATTTATTGTGATTTTTTAAATGTTTTTTTCGTATTTCCGACTTGTACTACAAATACTGCTTGTACGGGTACAACTGTCTTACTTTTTGTATTGACATTTGTACATCTGTTTTGTATAGCATTGATTCTTGGCATTGCTGTTTTGAAATATTTTTATAGTACCTATTAGCATTTTTAAAAGGCGAAAATTTTACACGTTCTGTGTGTACTTATGAACCGAAGCACTGCCCTGTCTGTTCCCGGTTTGTGTTTTGCATCCCCGACATAAAGACAGATAGAAATAGAAGAGGTTGAATTTCAAGTAGGTAAGGTGTTTACTTAAATAAATCTATAAAAAGCCTTTTTAATCAATGTGTTTATACAGTATTTACATTTTGTAAGTGCATTTTTCAAATTCCGGCACTCGGCAGTTTTAAGTGCCATTTTTTCCTTTTTTTTTTAATTACCGAATACCAACATTTTCAAAATTTCAAAATTTCAAAATGCCTACGTAGGTATGTTCGTTAAACTATAAACCAACACTTTGTAAATGTGCAATTACTGTCACAAAATGGCCTTTGACAATGTCAACATGCACCAGGGCTTGTTAGCTGTTCTATTTTTAAAGTTTTAATAATAATAGCATGACTAGCTCTAATAAAATTAAAAGTATGCTCAGTAGTATCTTAGCAGGTAGTTGATGGTTTGCTTGCACTGAACTTTTAGCCATGGCATATTTTATCATAATTAAGTTCAGACGTAGGTACATAGGTACATACACTTTGACTAATACTAATGCCAGTCAGCTGTAAAACAAAAAAGTTTTCAATTTCTCTAATCCTATGTACATATATTGTATGTACATAGGTAACCTACCTGTTCTTGTGTAAATAGTTTTGTATACTTCTGTACAGGTCTGGTACGGATTGTAAAATGATTACAATAATAGAATTACTGTCAAAAGTAAAGTAGTAAGTGGCTGGAAGTTTGTGAGGGCTTCAACAACAAGAATAGCTAAAACTATGAACGAACAACTAACAATAATTTCTTTCTTTAATTATCAACGTTGAAAGTGGTCGGGGGCCCTCTCGTTGTATCCACTTGAGATCCAACATCCAACCAAGATTTATTAAAATGTATTTCAGTTTTCCAGCCCTTTGTAATTTGTATTGTAATATTCAGGTAGGTATGTAGGTAAGTATGTAATGTGCCATTCATAATTTAAAATTCCATTGTGCCTTTGCATGGTTTCTGTAGATTTTTCATGTGGTTCGTTTATTATTCGCGTGGAAATTTGCATTCTATTGTAATGCAAAGGCCTATAGGCCTATATTACCTATACTATATCCACTTTACTTTTACTCGGCAGTTTCTGTCGTGTTTGTAATGTCATAAGTTGAAGCGATGGAAATGGCAGATTGAAATTTGTAAAAGCTCTTGCTTCGCTCTTGGCAAAATCCGAAATGGTTGTTTTTCCGGGCTGGACTTGAAAGTATATGGAACTGTAATTTAATAACAAGTTAACTGGGTGGATGTGCCGGGTCTGTATGGGTGACTGTGTTTGTGGGGAGATGAGTTGGTCGAAGATGAAACGAGCTAGGAATAAACATGCCATAATAATCTGCTCACTTGATTACAGTATTACACGCGTATGCTGCGATGCTACTATGTAGGTCCACACAATCCTATATAGAGCAGAGATTATATAGGACCCTCGTAAATGTGATGATGCCATACAGCAGATATAAGTTACAGATTATTGCTTTTCTTTCACATGCAGCGTTTTATCCTTTTGTTAATTTTATACTTCACACTCCAAGCTTTCAACCTCAGGCTCCATTTGGCCTAGTTTTAAAAATGGAATGCAAATATTTCACATTTGTAGAGGTTCATTTCCCATTTCGTGTTACCGTAAGTACTAAGTTCGTTTTGTAAGGTGTTAATTTCGTATTTTGATTCTCCTTAACCTTTTCGAAACGGTAATTTATAACGTTTTACAACTTTTTTACTAATGTTCATTTCAAGTTTTGACCTTTTTGAAAATGTTATTTTATATTTTAAGACCTTTTTTGAAAATGTTATTTTGTATTTTTTTCTTACTCTTTTGGAAATGTTATTTTGTATTTTTTGACCTTTTTGAAAATGGTAGTTTTAAAAATTCTAGCTTTGACCTTTTTTAAAGTGTTTCCTAGTAGTTGTGAATGTTTTTGGAAATGTTAATTTACAGTTTTGATCGTTTCGAAAACGATAACTTGCCGTTTTAGCCGTTTTTAAAAAGTTAATTTCTAGTTTTGATTATTTCAAAAAAGTTGCTGTGTAGAATCCGGTGGTTTCCCAGTTCCGAATAGGTTAAGACATTAATCTTTTATCAAAATTAGTTTAAGATTTTGACACGTTTGTTTGCAAAGAACAATTATTCCATTTTTCCCCCTTTTAAAGTATTCCAGCACTGTTTTACATATTTTTGACCAGGCGTAAAAATGCTGTTTTGCCTTAAAATGTTGCCCTTTCAAAATTTAGCCATTAGCCAAATCCAAACCTCGGTTTTAGATCATATTTGCCTTGGTCCCTTAAAAGAAGACGGAAGAAAGACATAAAATACGTATAACGTGTTAGCAGTCAGTTAGTGTGCGGATGCCCGTCCGCTCCGCACACTAGGTTTCCCTGTCGACGTGCTTCTTGTTTCTGTTCCTGCTACATTTTTTATAATCATCATCATCACATTCAACATCATGATCTTGATGTGAGTGTGATATGATCATATCATAGCAAGGAAGATTGTATGTTTTGTATCAAAAGCGACAAGAAGCGATCTTACACGAGATCCTGAGGGAACTGGCAATTATAACATCATACATACAAGAAAAAAATGTTTAGTGCTTCTGGCTTCACATAAATAAAAGTACCTACCTACCTAAATACAAATATAGGAAGTATTATGTTATGTAGTTGACAAAACTTTTACGCAACTTCCCTAAACCAAGTCGTATGCCATCATTTTTGCAAGCCCCACATACTACTACAATTACAATAGTTACTACAGTATAAAGCATGTAGCAGCCCATACTTCCGTTTTGTTACTCTTGTTACATGGTATTTTTATCCAAGAGAAAATAACAAATGTATTACACATGGAACGGGAACGGGAATCTTCACTCTCTTGTTAGTTCTTGGTCTTGTTGTGTAGTTGTGTAAAAAGTAAAAAGTAAAAAGTAAAAGGAGGATTGAAAATTGAAAGATTCTCTCGTTAAAAAAAATACGTTGATCGTGTTTGCAATCTATGTACAGTCTAACAATCTAATAAACCACGCACGTAGCAAATCCAACAAAAACATATTATTATGTGCATACACACGGCAACTGGCAACGGGCAATCACATATTTTATAAATCTTTGGTGAACATAATAATACATCAAGTTCTATTTGTTTAATAGGCACCTATATGTATATAAGTACATTCTAAATCACGTCCAATTTGCATTTTGAAGCTGACAAACGAAGGAATTATGTATTTACAGATTAAAATGAATGCTTCGCATGTACCATCAATAGCAATAGCAATAGCAATGCGGCAGTCCCTTAAAGCATTTCCGTCTCCTCTAATTGAAGTTGAAGGGAGGTCGTACAAAACGTGGAAATATTCTTGCTAATTATTGTATCAGCTTAACTACATAATAATAGAGACAACATATAGGTAATACAATAGTCATATTTTATAAATAAATAGGTAGTTGGTAATTGGTATAAATTGGTATAGGTAGGTACTTGTAAACACTGCCTATAAGCCCAGTTGATTGGCTGCTACTTCCCTCCCAACTACCTAAATACATCTACTTAAAGGCTGGCTCGTACGTACATACATACATACGAGCTATATATATATGTATTTATGTTCATATTTTGAAAAATGTAGGTGGCACACTTGGAAACTAAAACAAGCTAATGGAGACAATGGAGAGCCTTATTATTATTGTGTGATGGACTTGGACTTGGGGCTGCTATAGAGACTAGATATAGATATAGAGCATAGGTACTCTGTATAGGTACGTAGATAAACACTGACGATGAGAATGTAGTACACGGTTTAAGTACCTATAAAATATTGAAGATCCCTTTCACCTTTAGTTGAGTGAATTATATGCCACTTGTTTTTTCCTGGCTCTCAGCTCAAATTGAAACAGATAGGAACATTTGGCTATTTTATGAACAGGAGGATCTTCTCTTGTGTGTGATAAAGATGGATGGATTATGTGGACGTGAATTGCAGAATTGTGAAAATAAAGTTTTCACAAATACAAATACATCGAATACCTTTTACTATAGTACTTCCGTCAAGGTTGTTTTTTCCTTTATTTTTTCGAGGACGGCTCTCCATCCGCCATCCATCCATACATACTACACTACATACATATGTACAAGCAATCCATGATCGAATCCATAGTGAATCCTATTACCTACTTGCTGGGATGCAATATACGTGATGAGATGATAAATCTGAACAATGCCAATGCCAATGCCAATGCAATGCAGTATGAATGGGAGATTTGAGCGTGTATCATTACTGTGACTGTGTTCTCCTCAACGGCTTAATGTAGAACAATGCCTTGCAGTGCAGTGCTGTATATGTAGCCCTTCAGCAGATGAAAAACCGCAAAACGGTCTATTTTTTTTACCGTTTCAAGGTCACGTGTGTCTGGATTGTTATAAATGTAGTAATAATTATAAATGCTCTCCGTGGAGTTGACGTTCTTGTCATTTGCAATGAATTAAGCTCATGTATAGATAGGGCTAGGACTGGGAACTTGGGATTGGGACTGAGCATGACGATCTGTATTTACCCTGCGGCCCTGTCATCATCTGTCCATGTATTTTATGCAGGATTTTCATGTTCTGTCTGTTTGTCTGTCTGTGGTTGATTCATACACAGCTATAGGCATAGGAGCCTTTGTAATAGATAGCTATCATCATATTTTCACATTATAAGATTCCTTGTACAGATCCTTTCCTTTCCTTGCAATTCTAGCGAGGATATTTCAAAGGAGCGTGAATCGGGCTTTCTTTTCATTTTTATAGAAGCTTACAAAATGTACAAAAATGTGCGTTCGTCATATTATAATATTATGTGGAATCTCACTGTCGGCTTCGTCTTCGGCTTCGGCTTTCGTTTTTCGGTTTTCGGTCTCTCTCTCTCTCTGTAGTGTACATCGTATCTATCAAAGAACTTAGAACTTAGAACTATATAGAGTAAAAGACGACGGTCCGGGAAAGAAAAAGTTGAGGAGCAAACCCATATATTAATGGTTATTGGACCACTCCGATTATTAATATCTTTCAGGGTGTCGACACACTGAGCCTTTGAGTTGAGTCAAGCATGGTCTTTTCTGTTTCCATTTGATATATTACTTCACTCACTTTTTCCCCTCATCAAAGATGCAAGCCACACTATATGTATTTATAGTACTAGGAAGATTTTCCAAGAAAAATTGCACTACTACACACACACACAGAATAGTTCTCAACAAGTAACAAAAGCGACAGCGACCCACATATAACAGAATCATGTATATTTTTTAAGGGCTCCAAGAAAAAGTTTCCAGGACAGGGACAAAATGTGTCCATATTTTAGCATTTTACACCGCCAGCTTTGGACTTACAAAATACATTGCAAATAGCTCACGGCTCACAGACTCACAGTACAGTACAGTACAGTACACTATTACCTATGACCTATCTGTACTCTCATCGCTGCAATTTTTTTGGTGGTCCATTTTGCACATATAGCTACATAAAGGGTAGATCATTTTGCTTGGTTTTATGATTCCTATAATAGTGTTAATGTAGGGAATTTAATGGTGTGGGTGGCTACCTATACCTATACAACCTACCTCCACATGCTATTATTTAATAGTTGTAAAACCGTATAGTAGATTGTAACTTGGAAACTGTAACCATAACCAAAAAGACTATTCATGATTAATGATCGAGATTCTAAGAATCTAAAGAGCTCCTACATATAGAATAGTTCTCCTACAACTTTTTTGGTTAACTACATACAAGAAACACACCAACACACACACAACTTTGAAATAGTTTCGTCTTTCGTGTGGTGATAATAAATGTCATGGCTACCGTGTCAGTGGTGTCACTGTCACAACAAGGGAGGCAGGCAGCGGTCCCGTCCTCGTCTACAATAATAATGTAAAAGGTAGAAGTAGAGTAGAACTAACTTAAGCTGACTTGAGCTCTGGTTTCCCCTCTTTATACATGCATTTATGGGGACATGGAAACGGCAACAAAGTATGTAGGTACATGCCTCCCAGACCTACTAACAGTAGAATACGAGGCTGTTTTTATCTCGTCACACAAAGGATCCATGGACGTCAAGAGAATTCGGCCCTAAAGCCCGGTAACGGGAGCGGTAACGGTGACAGTAACAAACTCTGGTTCTGGTTCTGGTTCTTGTTCTGGTTTTACTATAGCTGGGTGCATACCTCCGGACAAAGTTTAATGTAGTAGACCTTTTTATCCTTATTTCCCATGTATGCCGTAAGGTACAGGTTTGTCACAAAACTCCCTGGAAGTTGAGAGACTAAGTTGCTGGAGAGAGAGAGAGAAAGAGAGAGAGAGAGTTCATGGAGAGCTCAGAACCCAGTAGTGGTAGTGGTAATGCAAAATGTATAGTATAAGTTCGGATCGATACTGGAAAGAAGCAAGTGTTGAACCCTGCCTGTGCTCACATGGAAATGGAAATGAAACTGAAACTCAATTCCGAATTTTCCGAGTCCAACTTCAACTTTAGCTTGAAACCCGCTGGCCAATCTATTATATTGTGTTGTGTCTTGGCTTGTGTGTCTGCCCTTGTGTACTCTGCATTATTATATTATATGGGTCTGATAGAGCTCTCAGTCGAATCAAGACCGGGACCGCGGGAACGTGTGTTGAGTCCTTGATGAGTGGAGGATGCCTCAGAAAGTTGTATTGGATGAGTGAAAGGGAAATGCCAGGGTAAACGACGATTTATTATATTTTATGCATGCATTCCAACTTGGGGAACTTAGGTAAGTCGATCATATGTAGGAAGGGACAAAGGAGCACAGTGACAGAGACGGAGACAGAGAATCATGGACAGCGGTAAGGGCTGACATGATGATAAAGATACGAATGGGTTAACCTATTCGCAACTGGTAAACTGTGAAATTGTTTATTCTAGTTTATATCTATGTACCTACTAGGATGTAATAATTTCAAAAGGTGTAAGATTAGAAATTAACATTTTCGAAAAGGTGTCAAACTAGAAATGAACACTTTTAAAAAGGTCAAAACTAGCAATCATTCCCAAGGGGTACTAAACTATAAATTAGAACTTTCAAAAGGGTCAAAACTATCAATCAGCTGTTTTAAAAGGGTCAAAACTAGCAATCAGCACTTTCAAAAAGGTCAAAACTAGCAAGCAGCACTTTCAAAAAGATCAAACCTAACAATCAGCACTTTCAAAAAGATGCTAAACTAGAAATTATAACTTTCAAAAAGGTCAAAACTAGAATTATCACTCTCAAAAAGGTCAAAACTAGCAATCAGCACTTTCAAAAAGGTGTTAAACTAGCAATCAATACTTTCAAAAAGGTGCTAAACTAGCAATCAACACTTTCAAAAAGGTCAAAACTAGCAACTAACACTTTCAAAAAGGTCAAAACTAGCAATCAACGCTTTCAAAAAGGTCAAAACTAGCAAGCAGCACTTTCAAAAAGATCAAAACTAACAATCAGCACTTTCAAAAAGGTGCTAAACTAGAAATTAGAACTTTCAAAAAGGTCAAAACTAGCAATCAGCACTTTCAAAAAGGTCAAAACTAGCAACCAACACTTTCAAAAAGGTCAAAACTAGCAATCAACGCTTTCAAAAAGGTGTTATATAAACTAGAAGTTTGCACTTCCCAAGAGGTGCTAAACTAAAAATTAGCACTTTCAAAAAAGTCAAAACTAGAAATCAACATACCTACCTATTCCAAAAGGTGTAAAACTATATATATTGCTGTTTCGAAAAGGTTAGTAGACGTATAGGCAATAATAGGCATCTACGAACGTAATTTAAAACTTTAACTTGCCCCATGATTCTAACTCCTTGAATTAAATATGAGCGCATAAATGAATGAACGGGTAATTATTACAGATCGATATTTCCATATTCGATTTCTTTTAGTGCAAATGCAAATAGTAAAGAGGTACCTATTTCAAGTAGGTACTTTATCTGTGTATCCATCTACTATCTAGTAGGTAATAGCTACTATATATAGCTACTGGCTATACTAGTAATAATAGGTTTCCTACTTCCTACATGCAACTACGTACAACCTACAACAAACGCAACCAGGGAAAAAGCGTGGATCCAATCGTCAATGCCAGCACGCAGTCAATGAACTAACATTTCAATGAGCTCCAGCTATCTATTCCATCATTTTTAATTAAATCGCTCCTCAAATCCAAATCCAAATCCAAGTACAAATTCAACCATGTGCAGAGCATGTGTGGCTAACAAACTAACAACAACTCTACTTTATTTTTTTTATAATGCAAACCGCTAACTGCTGCCAAGTTATTTATTTTAGTAGCAATTTTAGGGACACTATAATTATATTTACATTGCATACAGGAAGTTCAGAGTTCAGCCTATGATTATGATTATGGAGGTATTCTGGGATTCTGGTATGGGTTTTATGACTAAGCACTTTAAAGTTTGAAGTGAAATAGTTGGGATCGGTACTAAAGGATAGGTATACAATTGGGTCATCATCGTAAAGTAAAATATGCATGGGTACTAAAGCCAACCATTACCATAGCATCAGCATCATCATTCTGTGAGCTAAATGGGACGATTCATCACTATAACAGTATTGACCTTGAGGTCAACCAAGTAATATGATAGTAGTTTCGTTCGTAATGTGAGAATATATAATGTATAATGATGTAAGGTCCTACACATATGTAAGAATTTCTGAGATTTATTTTTAGAAAAGGGATTATGTGCACAGATATATGTGTATGGGAAAATTAG
Source organism: Dicyrtoma fusca (assembly GCA_034695205.1). Lineage (NCBI taxonomy): Eukaryota > Metazoa > Arthropoda > Collembola > Symphypleona > Dicyrtomidae > Dicyrtoma > Dicyrtoma fusca. Next base: position 45,273 of record JAQFZC010000582.1, read on the forward strand.
TGTCGGTAGTTTAATTTTATTGTGGTACTCCGTCATTTGAAGGTCCATCCAATGACCAATGCAATGAGTATGAGTGCCCAGTGGAAAGTGAACACAATATTTTCTAGAAATTAGTAACCAAGAAGCATCTCAGTACGATAAACTAATATTTATAGTGACAGGCTGGGCTTTTGTGGACAGTGGACGCTGGACGACGTGAGATTTTGTTCCTTCCTTTAAGTAAACTGTACAGGCAGAGGCAGTGGTACACTATTGACTAGGTATTCCAAATGCATCGTATGTTATTATGTTACAGCTGGAAATAAGCTGACTAGTGAGACTTACTAGCTTACTGAAACAAAAAGGAAAAACTAGGACAATATAAAATATTATTCGGTGTTTGTCTTTCTGCCGAAAGCGAAAATTCCCTTTTTCTACTTCCTCGAACAGCCAAAGAATTTATCTAGGTCTGTATGTACCTTAGGTACTTACTTCTAGAGCATAATATATCGCTGTTTAAGACGCAAAATGACGCATATCCATTATTGCTTAATTGCAAAGTGACGCGGAGGCAAAATGTTAAGCCTCAAAATGACGCATACCCAAAATAGCAGTAAAATAGTCATAATTTCCCCATTTTTACAACACAAGTATACGAGAGCTAATCGTATTTTGAAATCGACATTTTTCGTGCTTCACAAAGGTACCTATTAAAATTTTTGCTTATTTTAATAAAGTGCAAATTCAGGGTTTGCGTTGTTTGAAAAAGCGAAAATCGAGGTTTGCATGTTTCGAAAACATGCAAATCGAGGTTTTGCATATGATTTGAAAAAGTGTAAATCGAGGTTT